>CAMOHE010040505.1:341-13814 GCA_946598075.1 Artocarpus hirsutus | reverse complement strand
GTGCACCTTAATGAAAGGCTCCACTACATTAGTATTGTGCAAGACATAAAGACAAGCTTGCTCCTACTCCTCTCGACTTACTGAAGAAGGATTGCCAGTAGATAGTCCCCTAGCGTCAATGTTTATAGTCTTTGGCACCCTAATTGTGTTCGCATTAGATAGGTACTTGGAGCAAAATTCAACTGATTCCTCAGCTATGTAACTTTCTACAATACATCCCTCTGGCCTATTTCGATTCTTCACATAGCCCTTCAAAACCTTCATATATCTTTCAAATGGGTACATCCATATAAAATACACCAGTCCGCATAACTTAACTTCACGTACTAAGTGCACCGTTAAATGAATCATGATGTCAAATAATGCCGGTGGGAAATACTTTTGAAGCATGCATAAGGTTTACACCAACTCCGATTGCAGTGAATCTAACACAAGTGGATCAATGACCTTCGTGCATATTGAATTGAAGAACAAGCACAACTTAGAAATTGCAAATCTTACATCCTTTGTTAGAATTCCCCACAAAGCAAGTGGTAGTAATTGCTGCATCAACACATGACAATCGTGTGTTTTCATGCCAATAAGTTTCAAATCCTTCACCGACACTAACTTTTTGAAGTTTGAAGAATACCCATCTGGCACTTTTAATGAAGCAAGCCATTCACAGAGTTTTCTCTTTTCCGCTAGATAACGTGTGCTTTGCTGGAGGTAAGTATGTCCGGTTCTCTCTTCTCTCGGGAAACAAATTAGGCCTAATCTCCATTTCCATGAGATCCAACTGAGCTTTTTCACCATCTTTAGTCTTGCCTGGAATGTCAAGCAATGTGCCGACTATGGATTCGCAAACGTTCTTCTCAATATGCATAACATCCAAGCAATGACGAACAAAAAGTGTCTTCCAATAGGGAAGTTCAAAGAAGATTGATCTTTTTTTCCACGGTCCATCATTTTGCATCTCCTCCTTACCTCGCTTTTTCTTACCGAATACGACTCTTATATCTTGTACTATTTCAAATATTTGTTCACCCGTCAAAGGGCATAGAGGGTCTCTTTCTTCGCTGTTGCCATCAAAGGCTTTTTTTTGTTTGCGATAGCTATGATCCCTTGGCAACCATCTTCTATGACCAAGAAAAATAGTTTTCTTTCCATTTTTCAACCGTTTGTGAGACGTTTCCGTCATACAAATAGGACAACCAATAGAACTCTTCAATGAATAACTAGATAAATTGCCATATGTGGGGAAGTCGTTAATAGTCCATATCAACATCGCCCGGAGCGTGAATGTCTCTTTTCGATAAGCATCTCTAACTTCAACTCCCTTTTCCCACAACATTTTTAGATCATCGATAACGGTCCCAAGTATACGTCAATGTCATTGCCTGGTTGGTGAGGACCCGAAATCAATAAAGACAACATTAAAAACTTTCGCTTCATGCAGATCTTCGGAGGGAGATTATAGTAAACAAGTATTACGGGCCAAGTGCTATGTTACTACTCATGTTACCATGTGGGTTCATTCCATCAGTCGACAAAGCGAAATGTATGTTTCTTGGATTTGCACTAAAGTTGGGATGATCGGCTTCAAAAGTCTTTCATTGTGGTAAATCTGTCGGGTGTCTAAGCATACCATCATCCACCGGTTGTCATGATGCCATGTCAAATTCTTGGCATGTTTTGCGTTTCTGAATAAACGCCTCAAACGTGGTACCGGTGGAATGTACCATAACACTTTCTTTGGCACTCCATTCTTGCCGTCTTTTGGCTCCTTTCCTTTCTTCCACCTTGCTTGTTGACAAACTGGACAATAATTTTTGTCCTCATACTCATGCCTATAGAGAACACAATCATTTTCGCATGCATGAATTTTCTCATAATCCATTCCCAAAGTGCTCAAAGTCTTATTAGCCTCATACATACTAGTTGGTAATTTATTACCCTCTAGTAGAAGCCTTCGTAAAAATTCCAACAGATTTGTGAAACTAGAATTCAACCAACCACCCGACGCTTTCAAATTACATAATCCAACTAAAGCAGACAATTTAGTGAAATTGGTACACCCCTCATACACTGGTGTCTCTGCATCATTCATCATTGTCTCAAATAAATTCGGACGGTGCACAAAGTGTTCTTCTAAATCATTGACCATGTCAACCATATTGTCTTCATCCTCCATATTATCCTCTACAATAGATTGCTTTTCTTTATTTAGTAAAGTTGGATTGAAATCAGACTCGCCATGAAAATGCCACATTTGATAACTACTTATGATTCCATTTTGAAATAAATGTCCTCTAACAATTGTAATTGGATGCAATCTATGGTTTCCACATTGAACACAAGGACATCGAATTTTATCACCATTTGCATGACTTTTGGCAAAATCCAAAAACTCTTCCATACCATTCACATACTCTTTAGACAATCAAAAATCCCACATCCATTTCCTATCCATTTTGCAATTCCTAAATCAAAATAATAAATATATAGCAAATATTCAATTAAAATTAATTTCACAATTTATATATATACATCACAATCAACAAGTATTCTCACTTTCTACAAAAAAATTTACAATTTGGGCTGAGATTAAGGAGTGTGGAGGCGGAGAGAGACGGCGACGGCTGATTTGGACAGGTCTATGTTTGTATTTGTGAAGTGTGTTTCTGAAATGTGTCTGAATGCCGAAGTCGAAAATGGTTTTTAAGTAAGCTACCACGACGGTTTTCTCGAGAAACTGTCGTGTTATCTTTATATACCATGACGGTTTTCTCTATCAAATATTCTATTTCCTAAAATAAGGAATAATCAATCAAAATAAAACTTCCATTCATATCCAATCACAATAATCATCCTTGTCACAAATTTTTAGGTGATTTCTGTTGATTGCTCATCCGTCGTCTTCAACCTGCTGATGGTTCACTTCGGCCTGCCGAAGCCATGAGGTCCTGCTTGCTGATATATTCATCGGCCTGCCATTCCGAGAGGGTCATTTTGGCTTGCCAAACTAGAAGGTCCGACCTACCGATTTGCCTTAACATACTAGAATTCATCAAAGCATTAAATCATTACAAAATCATTAATAAACATAATGTAAATGACATGAACACTTAAGCATATCGATTCCACGTGACCGTGACCTGTCATAACACTTAACAGAAAATAGTTAGTATCATTATATCATAATACATATAAATAAATATTACATAACGCCGTTACTCATCCGTTACATGAAAATTTGAAGGGTGTTACATGGCAAGCCTTTTAAAAAGGCACGCCATGAAGCCGTCGAGGGGGTAATGAGTGCCAAAATAAAGGCAGGGATTTCGGTCAGAGAACATGTTATCAACATGGTTAACTATCTCCATGAGACCGAGGTGAATGGGGCTGTGATAGATGAAGCCACACAGGTGGGGATGATTTTGGAAACCCTCTTCCCTGTGTTCCTTTAGTTCAAAAGCAACTATTTCATGAACAAGCTGAAATATAATATAACTGAGTTGCTTAATGAGTTGCAAACCTTTGAGTCTATTTTGAAAGAAAAGACTAAAGAAGGTGAGACAAAAGTAGCAGAAACTTAACCCTCATCTTTTATTCAAAAGAATAAGAAGATGAAGAGGACTGAAGGAAGTGGTAAGTCTAAAAATGGAGGGCAACCTAAGAAGAACAAAAGCAACAACAACAAAAAGAGCTCAAAGCAAAAGAAGCCTAAAGGAAAATGTTTCCACTATGGCGTAGTTGGGCACTAGAAGAGAAACTACAAGAAGTATCTTTAGGAGCTCAAAGAAAAGAAGAACAACGGTAAATCAGATTTACTCGTTTTAGAAGCTTGTTTAGTTAAAGATGATACTTCACCTTGGATAATTGATTCAAGGGCAACTAACCATGTTTGTTCTTCTTTATAAATTGTTAGTTATTCAAGGGAGCTTGTCGACGGGGAACAAACGATGAGAGTGGGAACATGAGAGGTTGTTTCGGCAAGAGCAGTGGGAGTTGTTAAACTTTATTTTAGAAATAAGTTTTTAATTTTGGACAATGTTTATTGCATTCCTTGTTTTCATAGAAATTTGATTTCTGTTTCCAAGTTGTTTGAACAAATGTTTCATGTTTCTTTTAATAATGATTATGTTAATATTTCTAGAAATGGTTTGAATTTTTGTTTAGCGCATCTAGAAAATGAGCTTTACACTTTAAGGCCCAACAAAAAATCACTGCTTAAGACCGAAATGTTCAAAGTTGAACAACCAAAACCCAAAAAGCAAAAGATTTCTTTTGATAATGAAACATACCTATGGCACCTTAGATTAGGTCATGTTAACCTTGACAAAATTAACATACTAGTAAAGGATGGTCCTTTAAAAGAACTAAAAGTTAGTTCTCTACCAGTTTGTGAATCTTGTCTTGAAGGTAAAATGACTAAAAGACCTTTCTCTGCAAAAGGTGAAAGAGCCAAGGAACCACTTGAGCTAATACATTCAGACGTCTACAGCCTATTAAATGTACAAGCAAGTGGTGGTTACGAATATTGACGATTATTCAAGGTATGGTTACATATACCTAATGCAAAGGAAATCTGAAACTTTTGGAAAGTTCAAAGAATTCCAAGCGAAAGCTGAAAAGCAATTATGAAAGATGATGAAGACTCTTCGATCTAATCGAGGAGGGGAATACCTTGATACTGAATTCAAGGACTATATGATAAAACATAGTATTCTATCACAACTCATCGCACCTGAAATACCACCACAAAATGGTGTTGCGGAGACAAGAAATCAATCGTTGCTTAATATGGTAAGATCCATGCTCAGCTACTCATCATTACCCACTTCATTTTGGCGATATGCACTACATACTGCAATATATCTTCTAAACATAGTTCCATATAAGTCTATTCCAAAAACACCTTTAGAGTTATGGAATGGTTGCAAACCTAGTATACGACATATCAATATATGGGGGTGTACAGCACATGTGCTGAAAGGAAATATCAGGAAGCTGGAACCATGTTTTGAAGTATGCTTATTTGTGGGATACCCAAAGGGGACGAGGGGAGGTTTGTTTTATAGTCCACAAGAAAAGAAGGTCTTTGTATCAACAAATGCCCCTTTTCTAGAGAATGATTATATGACAAACTATAAACCTCGTAGCAAAGTTGTACTTGAAGAGTTACTTTCTGATCAGATCAGACCGTAATCGACAACCGTTGTCGAAGGACAAAATGAGGAGACCACATCTCCTAATCAGAATGTCATACCACCTTGACGTAGTGGGAGACCACCTGCTCGCTATAGGGAAATTGGAGAAGCACATGTTGCTATCTCTGATAACGGTGAGGATGATTCATTGACATATTGTGATGCAATAGAAGATTCTAAGAAGGAAAAATGGCTAGAAGCTATGAACCTTAAAATGGAGTCAATGTACTCCAATTCAGTATGGGAACTTGTAGACCTACTTGAAGGGATAAAACCCAAAAGGTGCAAATGAATTTACAAGAAGAAAAGAGGAGTGGATGGGAAAGTTTAGACTTTCAAAGCTAGACTTTTGGCAAAAGTTTATACCCAAAAGGAGGGAGTTGACTATGAAGAAACTTTCTCGCCTGTAGCTATGCTTAAATCCATTCGGATTCTTTTATTCATTGCTGCTTGTCTTGATTATGAGATATGGCAATTGGATGTCAAGACTGCCTTTTGGAATGGCTATCTTGAGGAAAGCATCTATATGGTGCAACCAGAAAGGTTTGTAGTCAAAGGTCAAGAGCAAAAAGTTTGTAAGTGGTAGAGGTCCATCTATGGACTCAAGCAAGCTTCAAGATCTTGGAAATTGAGATTTGATGAGGCGACCAAATCTTATAGTTTTGATCAAAATATTGATGAACCTTGTGTATACAAGTAAATCAAAGATAAGAAGGTGGTCTTCTTAGTTCTTTATGTAGATGATATCCTACTCATTGGGAATGATGTAGGCGTATTATCTAATGTAAAGAAATGGCTCGCCAACCAATTCCGAATGAAAGATTTGGGAGAGGCAAGTTATGTTCTTGGAATCCAACTCATAAGAGATTGTAAGAACAAACTGTTGTTGCTGTCTCAGGTATCATATATCGATAAAGTGCTTATCATATTTTCAATGCAAAACCCCAAGAAAGGTAATTTACCTACACGTCATGGAGTTTATCTTTCAAAAGAGCAGTGTCCTAAGACACCTCAAGAGGAAGAAAACATGAGATGGGTACCCTATGCATCTATAGTGGGAAGTCTAATGTATGCCATGTTGTGTACAAGATCTAACATTTGCTATGCGGTGGGTATAGTTAGTCGGTATCAATCCAACCTAGGATTAGATCATTGGGTAACGGTTAAACATATTCTTAAGTATCTTAGGAGAACGAGAAACTATATGCTAGTATATTCCGATGAGAATTTGATTCCCATTGGATACACTGATTTTGATTTTCAATCAGACAAAGACATACGTAAATCTACGTCTAGATCAGTGTTTACTTTTGGTGGTAGAGCCATAGTTTGGAGAAGCATCAAACAATCTTGTATTGCTGATTCAACTATGGAAGCTGAATATGTGGCTACTTGTGAAGCAGCTAAAGAAGCTGTTTAGCTCCGTAAGTTCTTAAATGATCTGGAAGTAGTTTCGGGCATGGATAAACCACTCACACTATATTGTGATAACAGTGGTGTAGTGGCAAATTCAAAAGAACCTAGAAGCCACAAAAGAGGAAAGCATATAGAGAGAGAAAATATCATTTGATCAGAGAAATAGTACATTAAGGAGATGTGGAAGTTGTGAAGATAGCGTCGGATAATAACCTTGCCGACCCTTTCACCAAGACATTACCTACAAAGAGCTTCGAGGCACACTTGGAAGGCTTAGGTCTTAGAGACATGTTTCACCTATTTTAGGGCAAGTGGGAGATTGTTAGGTTTGGTGCCCTAAAAGTTGTGACATCGTACATATTGATAATAAATAAATAAAGTGACATTTATAATTATTTTGGTTGCTTATATGTATTATGAACACATTTATAAACATCAAGAAAATTCCATGATTATTTATGTGACTATAAGTTTGGCATATAAGTGTTATATGCTTAGGGATAAAATTTATAAATAATAATCTAAATAGTCCGTAATAATTAATTAAAGTTTGGGATCTTTAATTAAATATTACAAGTACAGTTCAATCTCATTTATAATGAAATAGTCATTATCCAGACTATTAATATAGAGACATTAGATTGGAGGTGCTTTATATAATGAGATTATAGACTAGATAAATTATGAATATCTAATAATCATCCGTTACAAATAGAGTTTTCAAATTTATCACGATGATGATCATATATTTGACAGTCTTAATCCATAGTATTTATTAGACTCCTATTTAGGACATTATGTTTTTTGACTTGCGTGGTAAGATTTGTCTAAGCACAGATCATAACTTAGCATCTTGGAAACATAATAAAATACATGGCTGGGAATAATATTATATAGATATGGAATCCATTCCTTCCCCATGGAAGTTAGAAAAATAGTTCTCTTGAGTGATAATTCGAGGTTTGAACAGTAGAGCGCTCGTTCATAATAAGATTATGAATTAATTGTTCATTAGAGGATTATTAGAACTTAAGGATAAAGATATAATAAGAGAGGTAAACGAAAATTAAACCTAGCTCTTATTATGAATTATTTATGGAGGATTAACTTATATGTAATTATTATATCAATGGACTACTCGCTTATTTTTATTGAGCAATTTCACTATAATCTCAAGAGTTCAGTTTCAGGTTTTTAGTGGAATAACACTGAAACTAATAAATTTGGCACATTAATCAAAGAGTTTAATTAATTTTCAAATTTATTGGAGCTTGGGTTATAGGTCCATAGGTCTCCAATACCACATTTGTAACACTATATTGGATTTATGCATAGAATGAATTATATATTTAGTTTGAAATTATTGAATTCTGAATTAATTATTTCATACTTGAATTATTAATGTGACACAGAAAAATGTTCTCTATGACACATAATGTAATATGATAAAAGTTGTCAGATTTAACTAAACATTAGTTAATTAATTAATTGATTAATTTTAAAATCTATTCTTAAATAAATGTGAATTATTTTTGAATTTAGATTTAGATATTTATATATATATATATATGGCTTTGAACCAAATCTTTTTATATATAAGATTTTATAACATATTAATATATACATATATATATTAAAATAAATAAAAAAAAGAAAACGTGAACTTCACGTTAATGTGAAGTTCATGTTATATATATATATATATATAAAGAAGTTACGTTTATATATATATATATATTAAAAAAAATTGAAAAGGAAGTTTATGTTTTCGTTTATGTAAACGAAACTTCTTTATATATATATATATTAAAAGTTAAACGTTTTTTTTTTCAATTCGCTTTTAGAAAAAAAGGGAAAGGAAAAAGGTAAGAATCATGTAAAATATATCATTTCCCCATAATTTGATATGGTGGTTATTTTAAATTTGAAATTAATTGAAAAATTACTAATGGCTCAAATATAAAAAGAGAGAGATAATAGTTATCTAAGAAATTTTTTGTTCACATAACTTTTGCAAAATACTTAGAGAGAAAAACTGAGAGTTCTTCTTTGAAGAAAAAGTCTGCTATCTCATGTTTTGAGTACATAGCAGATTCAAAAAAGTGTGAGGAAAATTCATTCTTGTAGTTTGACGCCCACTCGTTTTTCCATTGGAGTGGAGGCCTAGATTGGAAGATTGTGGCGTCGAAGAGGAAAGCTGGGATACCCTAATAGTCTTCAAAGATGTTAGTAAAATTTCCAAATCTTTCTATTATTAATTAAAATTATATATCTATTTCTGATGAACAAAGTTTTTAGAAAATTTTTGTTTATCAACGATCCGTTCCTTCTGCTACGTTTCATATTTTAATTCCAACAGCTGAACCATGATTGTTCATAATTTTCAATTTAATTGATGTTTATTCCATAATGGTGAGTATTATAATCTATTCTTAATTCATGTGATGTCTGGCCAACTTTTGCATGATTTGGTATTTAATTTTGAGACTAAGAAGTGATGGTAAAATATGACATCATGATTGAGTTTAAATATGCAATCATGATTGAGTCTAGTATAGAGTTTAAATATTAGAAAATGAATTTCAATATGTTAAAGTTTTGACAGCGATGTGGGATCTATATGTTTGAGATGTAATAATCGATGTTTGAGAAAAAGTGACAATTAAATTAGAGAAATTCAATGTTAGCATAAGAATAATTATTAATTGACTGCAAATTGGAAATAAAAGCATGATTGATTTGGTGAAATTGGAAACCATAGAGCTCGTTAATATTGAATTTTCTTAATTTTGATATTGCTTTCATTTTAGTTTAATTATTTAACTTTATTTTCAAATAGATTCTCATGGCTTTTGTCTCAATTTGTTCAAATAAAGTTAGAGTTGACATGATTTGGGTAGTTAATATAAATCAGTCCTTGTAGGACGATACTTATTTCTACAAACTTTACTAATTGATAATAATAGTGTGCATTTGTGTTCGCTAAAATTCGTATCAAGTTTTTAGCATTGGTACTAGAGACTAATATGAATATTAACATCAATACCAAACAGCTCAAGTTATAATTTGAATTTTTATCTCGTTTTATTTTTCTTTTGAGGTACTCAGAGATTTTTCATCAACAAGTCCTCAAAAAGTTTGCTTAATATGACTTGGAAACAATCAATGATGCTTGGGAGAGGTTCAATGACATGCTTAGCATGTCTCTCGATCACAGCTTATCAAAAGGACTTCAGCTTTTATATTTAACAGTGGTTTACATGAGAAGCTAAAGAAATTGGTTGATGTAGTGACTGGTAGGGTGTTTATAAACCTAATCAATGACAAAGCCTATGAGTTGTTGGTTGACTTAGCTTACCCTTTCATTTTCAAGGATGAGCCTACACTAATGAGGAGCCATTTAAGATATCTCAAGACAACATTTTAAGTGAAGGAGGGACTCAAGACTTGGTAATTAATGAAGAAGCATTAGAAAAAGTCTTTAGAGCCCAACTTAGTTAATTAACATTGGTCTTTAAAGATTCACCAAGTGAGTAAAAGATATAAGACTTGAGCATTGAAGAAAAATCACAAGAAAAAATCTAAAGTGTCCAACCTATTGTCCCAATATTGATCGTTTAAGATTACATCTATGGTGATCCAATATGGCTAACTCCTCCCCCACCAACATTAGCTTCATCCCTCAACTAAGCTTGAGTGCATGTATCAAAACTGTTCATATCATGTTAAGTTTAAATGCATCTATGATATAGACCCAAATGTGGTGTTGTTTGATACTTATTATGGACGGAAGCCGCTCTTTGAAGATCGTTATTTCGAAAGTCAGGTTGAAGACTATAAAACAAGTGCTTCTTGGAAGGTCATGGAGAAAGTTTGGGGGTTGGCGTCATGGAATTTCATCATCATATGCTTTCCAACCCTCAGGTTTGAAGCATTCAATTCCATGGTTTTTCACCAAAAAAGACTGATGTTGCATCAAAAAAATCAGAAAAAGAAGAGTATACATCACCACCACTATTCAGGGAAGTCTTCCATACCTTATTTTCTTTTTATCAATCAAACATTAAGGGCAGTATTCATTTCAAGGTTAGGGGTTGGATTGTATCTTAGGCTTAAGTTTTTCGTATGTCTTAGGTTTTTAGCTTTTATTTATTTTTTTCATAAAAAAATTTGTTTTTTGTCAAGTGTGTTGATGTTGGGTTTTATTGGATTTTATGATTCAAATAAGCAGCGGAAAATTAAAATTAATTCCCACAAAACCCTCGCAGGATCCATGCAATTAAATTAGATTGATAAGAAAGTCATAAAATCTTACCAGGATAACAAAAAGGGCAAGATTTCTAGAAGGAAGAGAGCGGATTCACTCCGGTGACATCCTAACTCGAGCTTTTTGTATTCAAGATTAGATTCAGATGTTGTTACTTGAAGCAACGTCCTTTACAGGTATCCACATAAACAGACTCTCTCAAAAACGAATTGGTGTGGTAGTACCCTTTCCTTTACGTTAAATGACTCTCTCTAATTTTAGGGTTTTAATGTCTTTTGCCTTTTAGAATGAGAGAACGCCTTTTCTCTTCCTTTTATTTTTATTCGACTAAAAAACCCTAAAACCAGATATATATATATATATATATATATTGACTTCGAGATAGAGTTAGATTTAAACTAATGTAAACTGTAATTCGAATATGATTCAAATAATCTACATAATGTCTGTAATTCGAATATGATTCAGAGAATCTAGATAATGTCAAATTCAATGAACCTAGACATATCTAGTACATCGAATCTTGACATTATCAAGTTCATTGAACCTAGACACAGTTAACCCAAAATTCGTTCTTGGTCTGTTCTAAGTGTGCGACCCTATAGGTTCACACAACGTTGGTAGTAGGCTTGAAATTCTATTTCTGGCCCACAAATCATAAGCGGCCTCTAGCAAGACATTATGATTACCCAAGTTATGCGAATGTCAATAATCCGACATAACATAATCCACAATAAGTATTAAAGTCCTTTTGTCTCTAGATACCTTGATTGAACATAAGGCATGGTTTATGTCATCCTTATACTATTCAATCATATTATTTCTCGATCTTAAGTAGGCTGATATTGATAACCTTTATCAATTCATTCCAGTATGGCTATACATTTTTCTTCAGTCTAACTCATCAAGAGGCCCATAGATATCTTTCTCATAATAAATGAGGGACAAATTCCTTCTCAATCACTCACATTTCTCACATGATTCACTTTATATCTAACAACAATCCATTCCATAATCTTATTAAAGATAATATTAGATTGTGTCAAAATATAGAACTTGTCATGTAGGAAACCATGATGATTTCAGGTCAGAGGACTAAGATAATACTATTCTGATGAGAATCACTTATGACAATTATCCATGCAGTATTCTCATAACAGGTCGATCCAATATATCACTTCTCAAATATGTATCTATGAGTTGACTTAGTATCTCATACACATGATTAGTAAAACATAACCATCAGTCAAACTTCATACTAGTCTTCATTCATTATTATCCCATTAAAAATGACCGATTAGGGATAATTTAGAATATAATTCAATTTTCACCTAAGAGTTTTACTATCAAGTCACATACTTGATGACCTTAGGTAGAATTAACTATTCATGAAATTAGAATAAAAAACAATAATAAAAATGCCTCTTTATTAATGAAATGCAAATGTAACAAAGTTAAAATGTGGTCATTACATAATTGACCTAGGGCACATTACTAACAATCTCCCACTTACACTAGGCCCAATCAATATTGTATCTAATACCCATTGACCTAGTATGACTCTCATGCTTAGGCTGTGGAGGAGGCTTAGTATGTGGATCAGCAACATTTTCGTTTGTAGGTACTCTGCATAACTTCACGTCTCCTCTCTCAATGATTTCTCGAATGAGATGATAACGCCTGAGTATGTGTTTGGATCGTTGATGTGATCTAGGTTCCTTAGCCTGTGCTATGGCCCCGTTATTATCACAATACAAGTCTATTGGATCTGATAGACTAGGAACAACACCCAATCTAGTAATAAACTTTTTGTTCCAAACTGCTTCCTTAGCTGCTTCTGAGGCAGCTATATACTCAGCTTCTGTTGTAGAATCAGCAACGGTGTCTTGCTTTGAACTTCTCTAGCTTACCGCACCTCCATTCAAATAGAACACATAACCTGACTGTGATCGAAAGTCATCCTTGTCGGACTGGAAGCTGGCATCTGTGTAACCACTTACAACAAGCTCATCTTCCTTTCCTCCATACAGTAAGAATGCATCCTTAGTTCTTCTCAAATACTTAAGGATATTCTTGATTGCTGTCCAGTGACTTTCACCTGGATCTGGTTGGTATCTGCTGGTTATGCTTAAGGCATATAAGACATCAGGTCGAGTACATAACATTGCATACATGATAGATCCAATTGCAGAAGCATATGGAATCTTATTCATGCAGTCTCGCTCATCCTGTGTCATCGGACACTGAGTCTTGCTGAGACTAATTCCATGTGACATAGGCAAGAATCCCCTCTTGGAATCTTGCATACTAAACCTATTCAATACTTTGTCAATGTATGTACTCTGACTTAGGCCAATAAGCCTCTTAGATCTATCCCTATAGATCTTGATGTTAGTGATGTGCCCTAGGCCAATTATGTAATGACCACATATTGACTTCATTACATTTGGATTTTATTAATAAAGAGGCATTTTCATTATTATTATTATTATTTAATGAATAGTTAATTCTGCCTAAGGTCATCAACTATGTGACTTGATAGTAAAACTCTTAGGTGAAAATTAAATTATATTCTCAATTATCCCTAGTCGATCATTA
>CAMOHE010040503.1:0-29449 GCA_946598075.1 Artocarpus hirsutus | reverse complement strand
CCCCCCCTCTCTTAATATGTACAAGGTTTTTAAGATATGAAAAAAAAATTTAAAAAGTAACAAAAAAAAAATCTCTTCCTTAAGGTAAAGCTCTCCTCCTTAAAATATGCTTCCCTTTTCATGTAGCATGGTTCAAAAAGTCCAAACTTAACATCACAAATACCAATTGTTATCACAAATGCCAATTGTTCAAAAATCAATTATAAGTGATTGTTCAAGTACCACTAACCTTATAACTCCACATGCATCAAACAAGTTCAATATCAATATCAAGAACGACCAACCTTATAGCTCTACAATAAAAAATGCACAAATTCTCTCCCTTTTTGTCATCATTCAAAAGCAAGCCTTCACAAACAAATATTGAAATTTCTCACAAATATCAAAAGCGGCAATTAAATTGTCAAATTGTCATTAACAAGCAAAAAGTGCATAAGAGTCATAGAATTATCCAAATTACTAAATCAAAACATGAAAGTCAGAAAAAAAAAAAGAAAGAAAAATTTAAGGTTAAGTAGACGATCCGCCACCAAAATGCATTTGTCGAAGAAGTTAAAGAATCTCTTGTTGACCAGCTTACAAGATTGCAATGTCGGCCCCCATCTTTTGTTGTTGCTTGAAGAGTTTTTGTTAATGTAGAAAGAGCTCTTGTTGGTGAATGTAAAGTCAGTAGAGTGTGATAGGCTCTTCATCATCGTTATCTCCTTGAGCTTCAATATTTGCCATCTCTTCTTCTTCTTCTTCGGCTTGTTCTCTTTGAGGAGCTGCTTGACCATCGGTGGGCACCTATTGCCCGTGAACTTCTTCAAACCTCATCTTGCTAACGACGAGGGCACTAAAGGCAAGATATGGTTTGTAGCGAGCTACATCCTTTTCATCAAATGTTTGGAGGTTGAAGAATTTGAAAATTTTGGTGAGCAATATCCCATATAGCAATCCAGTGCTTTTCTTGCCTTCGAACACATCAATCAACCATCACACCAATAAGAGAGGTAAATTTATTCAAGTTTTGGTTAAAATGCAATAAATTAGATGAAGGTCTAAAAGGTGGACTTTATCTTTATGACCGGCCTTGGGGAGAATATTTGTGGTGATTAATCTATGGATGAGACGACTCCTAGGGGGCAAAGAGGTGGCATTAATTTTACTAGGCAATCTTCCATTGTCCTTCTCAAAAATTACTTTGGCCATGGTTTCTTTGTCAAATGCCCATGACTTAACCCCATGTATATCATCTCCATCTACAAGCATTTCTAGAAATTCACCTAAAAATGTTGGGGATAAATCAATTGTCCTATGTTTGAAACACACAACTATCTACAATGGATCATAGGAAGCAATTAAATTGGCATAAAATCCCATAATAAGCCTTGGGTAAGTATCTTCCTTCATCATTATAATGTTTTTCTATTGAAGCCTATCAAACAAAGTCTCAACGCCAAAGTTAACAAAATCACTAAATATAACATAATTTCCATCAATAATTTTCCTACTAGAGAAGAACTTTAAAAATTTTTCATTAGAAAATTCCTCGAGGGTTACCTTTTTCTTGGATTAAGATTTGTATGCAATAGACTTTCAGCGTTTGAAGGGGTGAGAACTTGAAGCCATTGAGAAATATGCACGAAAGAAAATTAAAACTGATTTGGGGGCAGATTTTGGAAAGGAAGAAGAGAGAAAGTGATGAAAACTTGAGATTTTTGGAGAGAAGTGTGAGAAATCCAAAGAAAACTTACAAAAGTTGAAGGAGAATCGTAAAATTTTGCAAGATTGAGGCTTGGGCAAGGATTTTGGTGCTCCTTAGGGTGAAAGGTGGCTGGGAGAAGAGAAAAATTTGTGGAAGAATAGGGTTTGCTTGAGTTTGGGGGTATTCATACCTCGATAAATTGGCAGTTTAAACTAAAGTTCAGTAAGCCAAACTTTTCCAATTTGGCAAGCCAATGTTATCATCGGTAGGCCAAATTCTTTAGATTCGACAGGTTGATCCCAAAGAGTTGGCAGGCCGACTGCTGCAGTCGAGCAACCAATAGAAAAATTGCAAAAGCATAGTTTTGTTCAATTTAAAAGCATGAAACCATTTCAAAACATTAAGCTAAATATCTAACAATGAATCAATCATAAAAACACAAAGATCATATTAAAACATAAAATCAAACATAGTGATCATCATGATTAGCATAAGGTTCATTATTACATAGTGATCATCATGATTAGCATACGGTTCATTATTAGTCAAGCAAATGCAAATCCAAAGGATCAATTAATCCAAGTCCTCTTCTAAGATATGAGAAACATTCTAGTGTAAGAGGTTTAATGAAAATATCCACCACTTGGTCATTTGTGCTAATAAACTCTAAAGTGATATCCCCCCTTTGTACATGATCCCACAAGAAGTGATTTCTAATTTCTATATGCTTTGTGCATGAATGGCGAATTAGATTCTTGGATAGCTTGATTGCACTAGTATTATCACACAATATGGAACATGATCATAGTTTAGACCTAAGTTCTTAAGAGTTTGCATCATCCATAGGACTTGTGCGCAACAACTAGCTACCGATATATATTCGGCTTCTGCGGTTGAAAGTGCAACCAAGGCTTGTTTTTTACTAAACCATGACACTAATGCAAATCCTAGGAAGTGACAAGTTCCATTTATGCTCTTTCTATCTATAGTGCAACCGGCCCAATCGACATCGAAGTAGCTTATCAAATCAATGTGTGTTCCTTTTGGATGCCACAATCCTAGATTCTAAGTACCACTCAAATATTGAAAAATTTGCTTAATGACACTAAGGTGGGATTCCTTTGGATTCGATTGAAACCTAGCACATGGTCCTATATTAGACATGATGTCGAGTCTATTAGTGGTTAAATAGAGTAAGGTTCTAATCACACCTCTATATTTGGTGGTGTTTACCGCCTTGCCATCTTCATCCTTATCTATCTTGATAGAGGATCTCATAAGAGTTGGCACTAGCTTGAGGTCATCCATTTCAAATCGTTTGAGGAGATCCTTCATATACTTGGCTTGATTTATAAAACTGCCTTCTTTGGTTTGCTCGATTTGAAGTCCAAGGAAGAAATTTAATTCTCCGATTATGCTCATCTCAAATTCACTATGCATACACTTAGAAAATTTTTCACATAAAGCATGATTAGTAGCACCAAAATTGATATCATCAACATAAATTTGAACTATAATCAAGTCGTCACCCTTGTTTTTGGTAAAAAAAAAGTATAGTATCCACTTTTCTAACACAAAAACCATTTTTAATCAAAAATTTGCTTAGCCTTTCATACCAAGCTCTAGGAGCTTGCTTTAAACCATACAAAGCCTTTTTTAATTTGTAATCATGATACAAATACTTATGATTTTCAAAATTGGGTGGTTGAGCAACATAAACTTCTTCCAAAATGTATCCATTTAAGAATGTGCTCTTGACATCCATTCGATATAGAGTAAAAAATCCTTGTAGCATGCAAAAGCAAGTAACATTCTAATAGATTCTAGATGAACAATTGGTGCAAAAGTTTCTTCAAAGTCAATACCTTATTGTTGATTGAAACCTTAAGCCACTAGTCTGGCCTTGTTTCTCACAATATTGCCTTGCTTATTCTTTTTATTTCTAAATACCTATTTAGTTCCAATTATGAATTGAGAACGAGGCTTAGGAATAAGTTTCTAAACATTATTTCTTTCAAATTGATTTAGCTTTTCTTGCATTGATAAGATCCAAAATTCATCATTTTCGGCTTCTCTAAAACATTTGGTTCAATTTAAGAAAGAAAAGCTAAATTATTGCAAATGTTTTTAAATGATGCTCTAGTTCTCACCTCATGAGTTGGACTATCATGAGCAATAATATCGGAACGAGGGTGATAAGGGTGATACCTCTAATCTCTTGATAATGGTTGTGAGTCACCTTCTACTTTTGATGTTTCATCTAGGTGTTGATCATCCTTTGGTGAAGCTTGAGAGGTAATCAAGTCTTCTTTTGTATCCTTTGCATTGTTTTTGATTTATAGATTTTTCATTTGATTTTCCAAACCTCAATCATCATCATCTTTTATTCTTTCCATGAAAGCATTAGTCTCATAAAAAACAACATGCATTGATTCTTCTACAATAAGAGTTCTTTTTATTGAAAACACTATAAGCTTTGCTTGTGGTAGAATAGCCAAGAAAAATTCCAACATCAGATTTTGAATCAAATTTTCCCAATTTATCTTTGGTGTTTAAAATAAAACATTTACAACCAAAGACTTTAAAATAGCCGATATTGGGTTTTCTAACCTTCCAAAGCTCATAAGGTGTTTTGTTCATCTTTGGTCTAAGAAGAACTCTATTAATCACATAGCAAGAAGTGTTAACAGCTTCGGCCTAAAAATATTTTGGTAAACTGCTTTCGTTAAGCATAGTCCTAGCCATTTCTTGCAAAACTCTAGCTTTCCTTTCAACAACTCTATTTTGTTGCGGTGTCCTAAGCGCCGAAAATTTATGTTCCTAGCCTTTTTTGTTGCAAAACAACTCAAAGGCATCACTATAGAACTTGCCTCCATGGTCACTTCCAATTGAAGTGAACATGTAGCCTTGTTCATTTTGAATCCTTTTACAAAAATATGAAAACGTTTGTAATGCATCATCTTTATTTGCTAAAAATAAAACCCATGTAAATCTTAAAAAATCATCTACAATGACAAAAACATAGCATTTACGACCTAGACTTGTAGTTCTACAAGGACCAAATAAATCTATATGCAAGAGTTTCAAAGGTCTAGTGGTTGCTATCTCAGAAATAGTTTTAAAGGAAGTTTTAACTTGTTTTTCGCATTGGTATGCATCACAAACTTTGTCTTTTTCAAAATTAAGTTTTGGTAAGCCTTTGACAAGGTCATTTTTTGAAACTTTTGAAAGTAAGTGCATGCCAACACGCCCAAGTCTTCTATGTCAAAGCCAAGTTTTATCATTTAAAGCCAAAAAACATTGGCTTTGATTTGAATACTTTTCAATATTAATTGTATAAACATTATTATGACGATCACCAATGAACACCATTTCACCATTACAAACATTTTCAATCAAATACTTAGAAGACTCAAAAATCATCTTATACCCTTTATCACATAATTGGCTAATACTAAGTAAATTATGTTTCAAATTATCAACTAAGTATACATTCTCAATCAAAGTTGAAGAATTGTTACCGATATCACCTACGATAAGAATTCTTCCTCTAGCATTATCAGCGAAGGTGACATATCCACCTATCTTCTTGATAATGTTTGAGAATAGTGATAGGTCCCCCGTCCTGTGTTTTGAACATCCATTATCTAGGAACCATCTCGCTTTTTCCTCTTCGATACCTACAACAAAGATTCAATTTTTTATTTTCGGTACCCACATAACCTTGGATCCATCAATGTTAGTTCTTGCACTCTTTGGAACCCATTTATATTTGATTTCAAAATAAGCACTTTTCTTGATCGGACAAGATAATGATGTGTGCAGAGGCAGCAATTTTGAGATATGGCATGATGACACGATACGAAAACGACACGAGATACACAAGTTTGGACTGCATGTTTATTAATTGGGCCATAAATGGGTTGACACAAATAACACGAAAATAAATGGGTTGAATTCGTGCCAATACGTCTAACACGCCTTAACACGTTTAATTAAACAGGTCATAAACGTGTCGACATGGCACAACACGACCCACCCCGTCCTTTTATAACACATTTGAACTTAATAATAAAAATATTTAAAATATTTGTAGTATGTTAGTATTAATTAGATATTGTGTTTTTGTTAATTTTCTTTATTAGTTTTTTTTAATTTTTTTAATTTTTAGTTAGCTGGATCATAAATATGCCATATGCATGTTGTTGTCGTGTCAATGTGTCACAACCCGTCACAACCCATTTAGTAATCGTGTTAATCATGTCATGCCATATTACGCATGCCATAAGCAGGTCGTGTTCGTGTTTGCATTTCTAGTACATTTATTAAGCATGTCGCGTTCGTGTTTGACTTAAACATGTCGTGCTGCAAACGTGTTGACGTGAACATGTTCACTGCCAGCCCTAGATGCGTGTCCATCTTGATTACAATATGTACACACATCTTTTGAATTTGTTGATGCTTTAAAAAAATATGTTTTGAAATATTTTTTTTTATCAATATGTGGTTTATATCGAAAACCAGCTTTATTGAAAATACATTTTTGTTCACTAAGCATTAATTCAAAATTTTTCTTTCCCTTGGTGAATTTTAAAACCGTTTTTGTTAAGTCATCAACCTTTTCTTTTAATGATACATTTTCAACCATCAAGGCATCATGTTTGTTTTTCTCAATTTTCAAATTCTCTACTTCTTCTAAAAGCATAGAAATTTTCTTTTTGAGCAAGAAATTTTTGAGAACTAATTTATCATAATCATAGATAGTGCAATTCATCAAATGCTTTTGATAATTCTTTAATATCTATTTCATCATCATTATCGGAGGAGCAAGAGCTACTTACCTCATTGTCGCTGTCAATCGCCATGAAGCACATATTGGCAATTTCTCTTGGTCCATCCTTATTCGAGTCTTTCGATTCTAGCTTATCCCATGTGGCTTGAAGTGCTTTCTTCGTCTCCTTTTTGCCTAATTTCTTTTTCAAAGGACAATCCAGTCTAATATAACGGTTTTCTTACAATCAAAACAAATAATGTCATCTTTGTTAGATTTCTCACCTTAATCGTTTTTCTTCCTCATACCTTCCCATGGTTGAGGTTCTAGTAAAACTTCTTGTATTTTTTGGCTATCATTGCCAATTCTTCAAAGTCCTTTGGATTGAAGCTTTCTTCCTTTTCTTCATCATCATCTTCGAGAATGAACGCCTTCAATGCAATTCCTTTCTTTTTCTTGTCTTCTTCTTCTTCCTGTTGATTTTGCTTCTGTGTGATTTCATGAGTCATGAGAGAGCCAAGCAAGTCTTCAATCGGTAGAGTTAATAAGTCCTTAGCTTCTTCTAACATCATCCTCTTGACATGCCAAGAGGGTGGTATTGACCGTATGAGCTTTTTCACTAATTCGCTTGTGGTGAAGTTTCTACCAAGAGATTTGAGACCATTAACAATATCGGTAAATCTAGTGTACATTTCGGTTATACTCTCATGTTCCTTTATCTTAAACATTTCATAATCATGAAGAAAAAAGTTAATTTTGGTTTCTTTAACTTGGTTCGTTCCTTCATGAACTACTTGTAGAATGCACCAAATCTCTTGTGCGATAGTGCAAGATGTGATCCTATTAAATTCATTTCCATCAAGTGTGCAGTAAAACATATTTATAGCTCTAGCATTTAAAGACAATTTTCTTTTATCATCATCAGTATATTCTTTGGGTTCTTTTACAACCAAACATTTTTCTACCTCTTTCTTTGCTTTAAAAGGTCCATTTTCAACAATATCCTAATGACCATAATTGACTGATTGCAAGTAAATTGACATTCTAGCTTTCTAATAATTGTAATTGGTGCCATTGAAAAATAGAGGTCTATTCGTGGATTGACCTTCAAAATTTTAGGTAGCCATGCTCAAGATTGTGAAATCTTTTTGAAAAATCAAACCAAGCTTCTCACTTTGATTTCAATTGTTAGCCCAAAAATAGCTACCCAAGAGAGGAGTGAATTGAGTTTTTGAAAACTTTTCCAATTATTGAAAATTTCTAAACTAATTGTGCTGGAGCAGTAAATATACAATCTAGAAAATTTAAACAAAAACAAACAATTGAATAGCGATTAAATAAAATAGTAGGGAGAAGAAAAACAAATGCTATTTATAATGCTTAGGTAAATATGCCTACGTCCATTGTCACCAAGCTAAAACCCTTTACTCGACCTTTTGCACTATACGATTGTATTTTCGGCATGATCACTCCTTTGTACAACCCATGATTTGTTCTACCTGAGGCTTACCACATCTTCTTATAATGTGACATTGTCTAACCAAGAATTCCCTAAATTTACAAGGCTTTAGAAACCTAATATTGAAGGTAGACATGTTTGTAAATTTGGCACACTCACAAGAGATGCTATGTCTTTAGAGGTGTGAGTAATTCTCAATGAGGATATGAAACAAATGAGGCTCAGGACAATGTGCATGAATGTATGAACAATGTAAGAATGCTTCTCAAAATGATGCTTATGTTTCTTATCTTTCTTAGTTTTTCTAACATTGTTACCAAATGAATTAAAGGGTATATATAGACCCCAAGAAATAAACTTTAACCTAAAATCTCGACAAGTGATCAAATTAACCGTTTAGTGGATTTCCAAGGAATAAAAAACTCGCTGTTATAAATAGTTCGTCAGGTTGATTAATAAGATCGAAAGGCCAAAGTTTGAGGTGCTTAAAAGCAAGTTTCTAACGGTCACTAGATCAACAAGTTGGTTCATAGTTTGACAGGCCAAACTTTGATCATCGGTAGGCCAAAGACTAATCTTTGGTAGGCCGTTCGAGCCTATGCAAAGTAGGGTTTTGAAGCTCTCAGAATGGCAGGCTGAAGTAGTGAGTTCGGCAGGCCTATCAGGTTCAACAGGCTGACCATTTTTGGTCGGCAAGCTGATCTGCCTTAGGCCAATAGCCTTTTGGGTCTAAACACAGAGAAGACTTAATATGAACTTTTGGTTCTTTTTTTGACAAATTACAAGAGTGCCCATTTTCTAAAAGTAAAGTACAAGATTAACTAATTTTTTCCCTACAAAATTTAATAGAATATAACTACGAAACTAAATTTAAGTCAAAGAAAAAGTTAAAGGGAAAAATTAAAACACTTTTGAGTATATAGACGAATTTTAAAAAGAAAAAAAAAAGTTTAAAGACTTTTGATAAATTTAACTCTAATATTTAACTTAAAATGAACTATGACCCCTTTCCTTCACACAACATGACTCCACCTATGGGTCTTACGTAGAGCCTACCCTATACAAGGGAGAGGGGTTGTTGGCTCATGAGGTTAAAAAGAATTTTTCTATTTTAATGTAATAAACCTTATGTTTAGAAAAATGAGTTCAAACTCGTCAATTTAAACTGTTCACAGTGTAAAGCTCTTATATATTACAATATAAAACAAAAGTATATTACAGTGTAAAACAAAAGTATATTACAAGATAAAATTCTCATACACTATAGTATTTAAACTCATTTTTTGAGTTTAAACTAAAAGAGTTTGATAACCTTTGTTTAAACTAATAATTTGAACCAAAATAGTTCATACTATAACATACGTGATCTTCACTCTGTTTTAGTTTAAACCACCAAATTTCTCAAACGTCCTGTGAAAAACCTCTCTATTATACGCGGAAATTCACACATAACAAAGAACAAAGCACAGACTCCGCAATACTAACAGAACACGATTACCATTAAAAAAAAAAAGGAAGTAGACACGGTCCCTACAAAATAATAACACAAAATTCGAGCCACAAATAGACCAAGGCAATTGGTCCAATGGGACTGATACCAATCGACATGAACATTAGCATTGTTGCCAGTAATTGTCATCGTCTCTTTTTCTCTGCTTCTTCTTCTTGTATTTCTTTCACTGCACTCAGCTCTCCGTCGACCCCACATCGTCTCTCCGCCTTCTGCCTCTCCTCACTCTCTGCTCCTGGTGAGTTAACCTTCTTGCTTTTCTCTCAGTCTAATTTCTTCTCATTTTTCCACTTGACTACTTCTTTTTTTTTTTTTTTGATTGATTGGCTTAAAATTATAATGACCTTTTTGGGTTATGATCTGTTTGATTTGATTGCCTAAGTTGGGTTTGCTTCGGAAGATAATTGGGTATTTCCAACTTGCCTTATTGATTGGCTTGGTAGGTAGCTTTTGAAGCTTGAGAACCAAGGGACATTTGGGATTTTGTATCTGCGTTATTGATAGCTGAAGTTCTTGGTCATAAAGGTGGGAGTTTTGGGTTTGTGACATGTATGATTGTGATTGAGCACAAATGATCAAGAAATTCAATTTTCTGTGCTAGTAGAAATTTAAAATGAATTTTATGCTGTCTTATTTGATATCTTTTATCCGAGAATCAGCAAATCCAATTCCGCATTGTTCACAATATTTTGGGTCTTCTTTGGACCGAAGCATACAAGTTGAGGAAATGACAGACAATTTGTTGGGTTTGGTATTCTATCAGGTGCCTTGCTAGCTTAGTTATGGTTTATCTACTTCCTGTCTATAGATCCCATTGTGCTTGAGTTAATAATTATAAGATCAGCTAGAATATATTTACTTTTGCATTGACGTATTATTGGTTTTATGCCGAGTGAATTGTTTCCCCTTAAAAATACTTTTAGTTCAATATTTCTTAACATGATAATCTTTGACTGTGTTTTTTTTTTGGTTAAAAATATGAAGTTTTTATTAGATAAAGCAAAAAGAACAGTTATATAGGAAAAGGACAAAGATTCCTTGCAAGTGCAAAACAACAATTATAAGTTATAAGAAAGAAGACCAGTCCCTAACAATATTTGAAAAAAGAAGACCACTATCTTTGACTGATGTGTCTGGTATTACAGTTGGATACATGTCTCACTGGCTTCTTTTACCTTGGAAGAATGAAGATCATTCGCAATTCTTCATTTTGAATTGTAATGTTCGTCTACCTACTACCATTATGTTTGAGAGCTGATTTTATTCTGTTCAGTTGCAGAGATGGATAGTGGCACAGGTAGTCCTAGTTTGTTTCCGTTACACCATTGCAAGACTGTTCATCTGGTTCGTGTAAACTCTTCCCTCGAATATAGATGCAGTATCATTGTAGATCTTGAACTTGCTAATATGTAGTTTAGACAGCATCCAAAGTTGTCCTTTTTAGCCGTTTGATTGCGAATCAAGTCACTGTGGTCTTATAAAACTGTCCATCCAGGTCAGGCATGCACAGGGTATCCACAATGTAGAGGGAGAGAAAAATTATAAAGTGTACATGAATCCAGAATATTTTGACGCACACCTTACTCCACTAGGCTGGCAGCAAGTAAGAAGCAAGTAATCGGTTACATTTTATTTTTGTGAATTCTTTTAAAATAAGGAATGGAAAGAATTCTATCGATTTGACTCGTTTATTTCAACAGGTAGACAATTTGCGTAAGCATGTTCATGCATCTGGGCTTTACAAGAAGATTGAGTTAGTCATTGTATCTCCTTTGCTGAGGTGATTTGATCCCCTCTCTCTCTCCCTTTTTTCTTTTGTTTACTCCTGTTGGAAGCCTCTAGAGAACAAAAGAACTATAAATTGAACGCTAGTTCTGTCAGCTGAAGCTTGCAAAATAAAATTCACTTTGGATGAGGTTTGATGCTAGTTTTGTACTCTCACTTTGATATTGTAGGACACTACAAACGGCTGTTGGAGTATTTGGGGGTGAGGGCTACACAGATAAACTGGATATACTGCCGATGATGTTGGCAAATGCAGGGAATAGTGGACGTGGTGCAATTTCTAGTCTTGACTGTCCCCAATTCATAGCGGTAGAGCTTTGTCGTGAACATTTGGTAGGTCTTGTAAAAATGAACAGATATTCTTTCAATTAGTCATGAATCTTCTGAATGGTAGTCCATAATTTGGTAGATGGTTATAACTATTATCAATGGGGCATGGGTGAACGTCAAGCGTGGTTTATTGTTGACCTAATGAGTCATGACTATAATTGCTTTAAGGCATCTAGGGAAGAATTCCACGTGTTTAGAGGCCGATGGTAGCTATTTCATGCATTCCTTAGTAATTATTAGACTTTTTTATCCACTCCTTAGTAATTATTAGACTTTTCTATCCACTAATTATTTTTTGGGCATGTTGCAAATTGTTTGATGGCCTATTGTCTTAAAAATTTTGATATAAAATGCTAAAAGAATTCGGCTTATTTTGCATTCAACTGAGTGTTGAACTTTAATTTAATCCATGGTAATTGTGCTTTTTTTATTTTTTTTTATTTTTGTCATATCCCCTTTTCACAGAGGAAAATGGTTAATGGTATTAGATTCATATGGAAATTTGAGGCGTTTTAACCAGTGTTCTCGAATATTTCTCATTGCAGGGAGTTCATCCTTGTGATAAGAGAAGAAACATCAGCGACTATCAGTTTCTGTTTCCAGCAGTTGATTTTTCACTGGCAAGTGTTGGTTTGATAAGATAAAGCTTGTAAAATTTATCAATTTTTACTTCAGCGATGGTGCTGTTAATCTCTGAGTGCTGTATTGAATGGAATTTCTGTATTTGTGCAGATAGAGAGTGATGAGGATGTGTTATGGAAGGCCACTGTTAGAGAGACAAAAGAAGAAGTTGCAGCTAGGGGATTGAAGTTTATGAACTGGTATATATACAAGATTAGGATTATAAAATTATCACAATCCTATAGTCACAGCGGCAATTTTTGTCAGGAACATTATGAACTTAGTTCTCTTGAAGTTCCCTTGCAATGTTCTATTTGACTGTTAGTTGGAACAGTCGAGATTCCTTTAGTAGAAGACTAGAAAACAGTGTGTTTTCTTAATTTCTACACAGGTTTGACATTGTATGAGCATACTGGCCTGTTAAGTTTAAAAAGGCTTATAAGGTTTTCCTGTTGAGTTTACCTTGTGACCAAAAGAAAGCAATCCATCCCACTCGGTCACATTTTCTGTTTCTCTTGCTCGATGTAGAAGTCATATGTTCTTCATCAAAACTTTAACCCTTTCAAATTCTCCATTCTAGTCTGGATGAATCCTTTAGTTGGTCCCCAAACTATTTGGAACTTAGGGAAACATGCTATGACTTTTTGATTGCTTAGAGACCATTCCTGTTGAGTTCCAAGCTTAGTGTCACGGCCTTACTTTTCCACAACACGACCATGCGGCCTTAGCAATCCCGATGCTAAGTCCGCCTTGAATTCTCCCGAACTCACAAGACAAGGCAAGAATGATGATGGTTAAATAAGAACACTTGAGAGAAAACTAGGAATTTGAAACACAAAGTTAGCTTCAATTAGAGTGTGGAAACTTTACAAACTTTGCGAGATTGGTTACAAATGAGGGGGTCTTCCCTTATGTATAGGCCATTGGTCTTCTAAGGAAAGTTCTAGGTTTCTATGGAACATAAGTTGTCCTTGAACATTGTAGCATATTTCCCATTACATACATGGCCTAGAATATTCTAGAGTATTCTACAACACACTAGTGTGTGTTACATGTAGAACTATCGGGAGTATTTAGTTAAGTGGAAGAACTTGCTAGAGAGCGAAGCTAGCTGGGAGCATGAAGATGCACTTTGGCAGTTCAAGAATCAAATCCGACAATTTCAAGAAGACACGACGAGGGCGTTGCGAGCATAGGCGAGGGAGAATGTCACAAGCTACATAATTTTTGTCCTACCCTAACCATTGGAGGCTCATGAAAACTCTAGGATTCTCTAAGTATTGGAATCAATTAGAATACTTTAGAACATCCTAGAAAAATCAAAACAACTTGGTAGAATCATGTGGTTTCTAGAATGCTCTACAATATTTTAAAAGTTTCCATGACATTCGAGAAGATTCCATAATATTCTAGAAGGTTCTACACAGGTCCAGAATATGCAAGAAACGTCTAGAACTCTCCTGAAGATTCTAGAACTCTTTAAAAGATTCTAGAGAACTCTAGAACTTTCTAGAACATTCGAGATACATATAACACACTAGTGTGTTGTAGAATACTCTGAAATATTCTAAGCTATGTATATAACAGGAAATATGTTAGAATGTTCTATGACAACTTATGTTCCATAGAAACCTAGAACTTTCCTTAGAAGACCAATGGCCCATAAATAGGAGCAAACCCCCCTATTTATAACCAATCTCTCAAAGTTTGCAAAGTTTTCACATTGTAATTAAAGCTTACTTTATGTTTCATATCCTAGTTTTCTCTTAAGTGTTCTTACTTAACCATCATCATTCTTGCCTTGTCTTGTAAGTTCGGTAGAATTCAATGTTGACTTAGCATCAGGATTGCTAAGGCCGCACGGTCGTATTGTGGAAAAGTAAGGCGTCTAATTTTTTAAACGAACAACATAATCCTTTTACTAACCCGATGGACATTAAGATAAAATTTGTACACAAGTATATATAATATGTATATATTTTGGTATTAAAAATCCATGCTTTGCATATGGGTGTTTTGTGGATGCAACTGTGGAACCTTTTACTTTATTTGTAATTTGAAGGTTGTGGACAAGGAAAGAGAAGGAGATAGCAATTGTTACTCATAGTGGCTTTTTGTTTCATACACTTAAGGAATTTGGAAATGATTGTCATCCATCGGTAAAAAGAGAAATATGCAAACAGTAAGTGTGCACTCTTTCCTCTTAATGTAAATTTTCCTTTGACAATCGCCTATTGTAAGAAATAACCTTGTTAATACACTTGCAGCTTCGCAAACTGTGAGCTTCGCTCTATGGTCCTTGTGGATAAAAGGTTAGCTTGTCATTGTTCAGTCTATTGATAGGAATTCCAAGGAAATAATTTTAATGCAGTGTGGAAATTATTTTTACTATTTTTTAGAAATATAATTTTACTATTTTTTATAATATATTTCTACCCATTTTTTGATCAAATTCCCTCATTTAGCTCCAACCTAGCAAAACCATATCTCTCTCTTTTGTTTCTTCCTCATCTATTATGCTACTTAGAGCTTTTGCTGACTAGTATTTCAAGTTATTTTTAGTTACAGCTCTAAACATTTTCTCATTGAAGAAAGCAGACTTAATCTTATCACAATTCTTCAATCTCCAGTATGGCAGGCTCGGATCCCTCGACGACTAATTATCCAGGAAAGAATCCTCCTGGGCCCGATATCTCCAGTGATAATGACGAAAACCTCAAGAAAGAAAGCTCTAACTCTTGATTTTCAAAATTTGGTAAAAGGAAGAAAGGAAAGAAAAGCTGAGAAAATCTGATTCTAATTGTGATTTGGTCATCAATTTCCTGGTTTAAATTTCTGGCATTTTCGTGTGAGTGTCACAAAGGCCTTTTGTGTTTAGTTGGACACCTTACGCGAAATTGAAGTTCATTGCTTGTCACAACTGACAGTGTCCCTTTCAAGTCTCATCTCTTTACTTTTCTTTCTCCTTTTCTTATGAAAATTTGCTGGCGCTTGTGTTGGCAAAATTGTTACAAAATTGTAACTTTTTATGGGTGTTGTTAAATCTTTTAGATTGAAGATTGTAGAATACACAGTATTATTCTTTCCGTGGCTATATTGAGTCTTGAAATGTTCTTTGCGTGGCCATATTGAGTCTCGAAATAACAATTGGAGTCTGCAAAACAGTTTGTACTTGCATACTTTATATTTTTACCTTCTAATCTGTTTGAGACTTTTTGTGTATTTAATATTGATGCTACTATTAGAGGTAGATAGAGCGGTTTTATTCGAGAACAGGGGTTTAATGCCAATTGTCCTTGGCAAAAAATATTACAGAACAAGTAAAATCTTCTATTTAGCCTCACATCTGAAGCATTTTGTCACCCTTTTCTTGTGGCTAAGAATATCAACCTTTAGTTTATTTTAGCTTTGATAATTCCAATCTTAAAATGTTCTAAAATCAGGGATTTTTTTTTTTGTTTTGTTTGTTCAGATTTCTGTTCTTTATTCTCTTAAATCTCAATATCCATGCAAATAAGATATACAAGCTGCACTATATAGCTATGAATGGCACCATCATACCACAATTTATCATGCAAGGACATCATCTTTAAAATCGCATTTGAAGAGGAAGAAAAAGAGGAGTTTCAAGGCCCCCAACTTTTTTTTTTTTAAAATAAAAAGGAGTTTCAAGGGTAGTCTTTTCCAATGGCAAGCTTTTTCACGTGAAGAGACTAGTCTTCATTGAAGTCCCCTGAATCTCATCTAAAGTTTCACTGGGAGCCGAATTATTCAGCTAGGGAATTTGCGGCAAGAAAATTAGAGAAGATCAGTGACGTGATCAGCTGCGTAAAACATCGAAAACTTGGGCAGGCCTCTTTTTGGAAGGACAAAGTTCCTGAAAACATGAAGTACGTTTTAGATCAATAGAGATAGTCTCTTCTACATAGAGCTAGTTTGGAACTAGAAGGTAAGAACTGATACCTCTACAGCAGAAGCCAAACGCAAAATCGAAGCTTCGCCCCATGGACGGCCTATCAGTTGCAAACCTATTGGAAGGCCTTGTTTATCATAGCCCACCTGACACGAAAGTAGAACACACAAATAAAACTGGGCAATAAAATAGCATATTTTGCATGGAAGGTATAAAATATAACATTCTTGCATTCTGCAGAAAAAAATATGGCTTGTTATCATTTGCAGCGTAAGACCAATGGCTATTAAGTCAGAATCAAATTCGCAGAATTCCCAGTAACACAGAATGACCAGAGTGTTGGTGAGGCATTTCCAGTTCTAAGGATTCACGTGATACAAAAGAATATTTAATTGTAGATTGTCCACTAATTTTAAAATCCATTAATTTAGTCGAATCCAAAGGGCCAATATATATCACTCACGGGCACAGATATGGCAGGAAGTCCAAGAAGATTCGCAACGATGACAAACCGCATAAGGTAACCTGAACATAGGAAATTGATGCATCATTTTTCATATATCAGAAAAGGTCTAACGCTTGTTTTCCCTGTTTCGTTCTCTCTTTACCTAGGGAAAATCAAAGAGATAACTTTCTTTGAAAAAAATAAAAAATTCAGTAGAAGAATTATTGAAACAAAAAGTATTTCTACGCTAAAATAGTTACATATAAATTTCAACGCTAAAATAGTTACATATAAATGTTTAAGATGCACAAGCTGTTTGGAAAATGAGTTTGAACCAAAAAAATCTAAGCTTGTACTATAGCAATTTGAAGTATGTGTGGGAAAAGACGGGTGAAATAAGTATCAAGATTTTTGATTCAAACTTATTTCCCAAACGGCCTAGCAAATAGAGGCCCACGGAATATATGAGAAATATTCATAAAAGGGGTGATGCGTCTTTTATTTAGTTACTTATTAACATTTCCAAGTCATTGCATTTTTGCTAAACCTAGGCGTGTTCTGAACAATTTTCACAAATATTGGAAACATTTCTGTCAAACTGAGACCAAGGCTCTTCACTACATAAATAAATAAATAAACAAATAAATGCAACCAAGAATTTAAATTAACACACCTGTAACAATCATGTCCGACTCTCCATCTTTGATAGAACTGGGTGGTATCAAGGGGGCTGTTATGCTGTTAATGCATAACATTGTCCACTTACAAATTCACATAGATGGGCAACAAATAAAACTAAAAGGCGACCATAATAAGCTATTAAAAGCGAGGAAAGAAAAAAGACTCAAGAGACTTTGGGAAAAAAAGCATTATCCTTCCAGTTAAAGAGAGTAAAAAATCAATTATACATTCGAAAAAGATATTAAAGAAGCTTGCTTAACAATTATTATCATATATTATTGGCTTTGAAAAATTGCAGAAGTTAAATATATATAACGGGACAATAGTGACTGCTATTTTCAAATAGTTTTGGAATTTTAAGTTGAAAATAATACTGCACTTTAAAATCTACTCCAATCTTTTCTTTTCCCTCTACAGCCCTTGAACCTCTGACCTGGTGGAAAGATGAGATCACACCACCCGCCTAGGGTACAGAGAGGGCTGTAAAATCTACTCCAATCTGTTAAAATCTGCACTCATTATTTCTGTTGTCAGATGTTCTTTACATACCCAGTTGTTGGGGTAACTATGATGTCAACCTTCTTGAATATCTCCATGAAATGGTGCATAATCCTTCTCCTGAAATCAAATCCAATTTTGTCTTGAAGCCAAAGTAGCATCTTTCAATGAATGAGGATAATACATCACGATTCATAGGAGAAATACCAAAAAAAAAAAAAAAATCCCTCAGATGACAAGTTAAGCTTCGTTATTAATATTATGTAACTCAAATTCAATCTGACGGTAATTATATCCATTTTGATCAGGTCTAAAGAAATTGTAACAACATTTCTGGTCTATCTTAGATTAGTTTTTGAAACTGGCACGATTAGATGCAAAAAAAAAAAAAAAAAAAAAAAAAAAAAAAGGAGCTGCATAAAGTGTTTGGTGGGAAAAATTTTGCCTCACCTAAGACACTGGGCCGCAACATAGTCTGCTGCAGTGAAAGATTTAAAAAGAGCCATACTGATGCGAGTATCATACGTTAATCTTGAAAGTTTCCTGAGAGGATAAATTACAGAGAGTTCTAAGCCAATTTTGTATTTAGAAGGAACAAAAAGAAAAAGAGAGAAACAAAGAACATACCCATCTTCACAATCCGGACTCAGTGAACACAGACACTCGGATCCAATAGAAACAAGATGAGCAGTGCGCATCTCATGCAACTCGGGCACCACAATTTCAGCCACCTTGGGATATAGTTATAGACGGTAGGCAGTGAGTGTTTCAAATTATGATGAACAGATAGAATTATACGCGAAAATGTGTAATTTTCACTTCTTAAATTAGAAATGATGGAGCAAAGAGATTACTTACTTCACAGCCATGGCTTTTTGATAAAAGATCAAGAACCTCCTCACATCTATCAGATATCTGAGTTGAATGTACGTCATTAAACCACTGCAAGAAAGTGAGAATAATAACACAGTCATTCCATTTAACTCGATATATAAGGTATTGAATCCAACTTGTTTAAATAGAAGGATCGCAGCTTACCTCCGTGTACTTTCCTAAACGCAAGGATCTTAAAACATCTAAACTGTCATACGATGACAAGTTTGGCACACAAGGTGGGGACTACCAGAAAGAAACAAAGGATTAGTGCGGTAGATAGAAGACAACACACACGCCCAAAAAAAAAAAAAAGATATACAGAATGAAATTACTCTAGTGATTTTTTGGGCCAGTAATCACTGGAAAGGCTATGAAATGTTACCGGTTTCATGCTAATTCTATTCACATGAGAGGAGCCCAACATAGCCGAGTACCTGATAAATTATCAGTTCAATCAGGGCACATTAAAAATACAAGTTAACTACGCTCTCCATGGAGTTTTTTTTTAATTATTGAATGTTATTAAGGCAACAGTTGAGCAGCAATGTTACAATATTCTTAAAAGTCGATCTTTTAACATATTTTTTCAAGGAATTAGAGTTGTCTAGTCTATAATATCAATTGATGGAGGCATTTTTTAAGATAAGAGACTTATCAGAAGGGGGCCTGAAGGTTTTTGGTTTTGGCTAAAATGGAGAGAAGTGGAAAGGTACATTAATTGTGTTGCAAGCAAAATTTTCTTACACTAGCATGACATCCTCCACTGTCGATGCAATTGGTCCAATAACTTCCACGGTCCCACCGCATAATGATCTACGAAGAAACAAACAACGAAACGGTAAATAAAACATCTATACAAGCTAAAGTATCAAAAGCGTTCATAGAACATGGCTAGCATGAGAAAAGGATTTCGTATAGAAACTGAGAATTCCCTACTGATCTTTGTAGCGTACCAAGTTTTAACGGTTAGGCCAACGCGCATTAACTAGACATGGTAGGTTCTAAATTGAAATAGACTCTGCAGTGAACTTTACAAACCTACCTTTTTCTTAGTATTAAAAAATAAAAACTATCCAAAGTCCTATGTTTCTTGTCGTGCATGATCCTTCATAGGTTGTGATTGACACAGAATTATGCCTAGACCATACATATGGTTATCCAAATTTTATTTTTTAATTTTTTTTATCAAAATAAGAAGGAGGAATTTGCTTTGACAACACCAGAGTTCATACACCCACATTTTGGCAAGCAGATGCTACAATAAACTAAAATGATGATCAAATGAAGTACCAAGTGAATATGAACCTCAAACGTAATTGTTTACCATAAACCGCCAACGGAGATGATTAATAAACTATCCGAGGCTATGAAAAATAATATCTGGTTACAATTTAGCATTGATACCATTCAAAATGATAAATAGTTCGATTGGGAATGATAATGCCTAAAAAAATGTTTCTTTAATTTTTATTTTGGACCTTACAATGGAGGAGCTTACCCTTCCATATCAACACGGGCATATGTTCCCTTCAAGCCAACTACACCACAAAGGGAAGAAGGTATACGGACAGAACCTGCATTTTATTACGACATGAAGCACAACTATTATTACATAAATATAAAATCAATAGTAGCCACTTTATAAAAGTTCAAACAACCTCCCCCATCTGTGCCTAGTGCAGCAGAGCATATCCCAGAAGCTACAATCGCTGCCGGACCCGAGGAAGATCCTCCCGTATATCTTTCTAGTGCATGAGGATTTCTCGTTGTTCTTGATTTAAAAGGAAAAAAAGGTTGAACTCAGTAAAGACTAAAGAGAGAAAATCAAGAATAGCAAAAAACAGAAGTATACGAAAATTATCTACTCTATTCTTTCTAAAGAACATCATAGCACACTTGATTTTTAAAGCCATTGTCGCTGTATCTACCACCAGATTCAAGCTTGACATGTGCGATTTTGTAAGATAATAATTATGTGGTTAACAGAGAGACCACACCTACTACTGGGTAATATATTGTGGAGATTTCAGAGACTCGTATCCATGTCAAACAATAAAATTCAGGTCCGCATGAGTATCCAATACAGCTGCTGAAAAATCAACTTACCCATAATTTGGATTATTTCCAGTCGTGCCCATGCCCATTTCATGCATGTTTGCCTTTCCTACAAAAATTACACCACAACTACGTAATCTCGAAACAGAAACCGCATCCTTATCTACAGAGCGAACCTCATGCATCCACGTTGTTCCACCTGTCACCATGGAATGGTAATTTAGTTGGCGACTATCAGTTAGAAAAAGAAAGAAGACAAAAAGGAAATCTTGCAAAGAAACTGGAGATTAGTACCCTTAGATGGATATGGATAGCAGTCTATATCGTCCTTGATTGCCATAAAAATTCCGTCCAAGATAGATAATGGGTTGCCTACAGAAGCAAAACTGATAGGTGCTTTAGGATATCAATGGAATTCGCTTTCCCGACATAATTTTTGGCGACAACTTCTTTTAGAAAATGCTGAAGGGTTAGCTTACTCAAATGGGAATGCTTTAAAGCACTTCTACACTTCCATACCAGTGGAAATTAATCCAATGGAATTCTGCTACATACCAATGTGAGACTTTCGTGGTTCTCATGAGCAGTTTGTGCTAAGAAAAAACACAAGATTGTACTACCGTGTGCAACTAGCAAGGTTTAACATTTTGTAATTTGTTTTGTCCCGTCGCTTTATATGTATGAAACTAAAGCGGAAACAGAAGGTGTCAAAGTCAAGAAGTATGCGGTGCAGAAGAATACCTTCCTCGAATCTTTTTGTTGAAGCTGCAGCTTGCTTCCTGACTGCCTCAGCATCAAAAGAAATTAAAAGAGGCGTTGGTGGTTTCTTGCAACTAAACTCCTCTAGAACTGAAATTACGTGCTCCGCGACCTATTCATATATGAGCAATGTTGCAATTCAGAAGAACAATTAATAGTGAATGACATTTTGTGGAATTGACATCAACTTACCATAGACGGTGTTGTGATCCCCGAGCGATAAGCATGTGCATAATCGCGTATCTTCCAGTAGCGGAAAGACAAATTTAAATCCCCATTGCGGTAACTAGCAGGATCATGCGGTGGAAGGCATTTCAAGGCTAAAGAAACTCTGTCTTCAGGCTTCCCATCTTCGTCAAGAACGACAACAGCCAGTTCCGGTTCTATGTCACCATAGTGTCAGATTTATGGTCAGATTAATGTGTAATTGCATCATATTTGTGAAACCGCAGGACTAAGCCATTCATTAACAAAAGAAGTCCAGTTTTGCACTTTCTTTTCTCTATTTATAATAACGTCAAACAGGCTTCTTTGATAAAATATAGCAGAAACACGAACTAAACATATGAACATCCTGATTTGTCAGATTCTCCAGTGCATTTTGACATAACCACAGCAGAGAAGTGACAGTTAAACTAGATTACTTTCATTAAACTGCCCACAATTTCTTTTTCCTTGAAAAGAAAAACCCAACAAGGAAACTCCAAACTGCATCCATTTTCAAACAATCTCAGTAGAATAAGCATAGAAAGATGCGGGCAGAAAACAAAGCAGCATAAAATGAAAACCTTGCGGAGGAAATTCAGGTTTGAACATGGGTTCTTCGGGTATCAAGGTGTTCTGCAGCATCTGCAGATTGCAAGACATAAAACTAAAATGCTAAGAATCTCAATCAATCTCTTCTAACGTATCGTCACAAATTTTCAATTGCTTACCTCAACCATCTTATTCTGTTTCTTCAAGACGGACATAATCAAGGGACCTATTCCTGGGGTTTCAAGGATCCCAACAAAGAACTTCAAGGCAAACCCAGTTAAATGTGGAGCTGCAAATCAAAACAACTACCAATTCACTTGCAGTAGAAGGCCAAAAACTTGTCTGTTAGGAGAGAAAAGTGGAAGGAAAATAAAGTTCGAGATAACAACGGAAGAATTATGGGACCTATAATTGTTTGGTAGGAGGGAATAGATTGGGTGAGGGATTTCAAAACTTTAAAGAACAGCAATTTTAACTTCCCCGTGTCTCCTAGAGGAGTTAGAGAAGGGATTTCATACAGAAAAAAAGAAAAAAGAAAAAAAATACTAGAAAAATCTTTCTCCTCATCTTTACAAAACACTGTGTAAAAGCATCATACTTTTTCAGCCAACAAAAAGAAAAGAACCCAAAAAAAGGAAAAAAGTTCAGCACAACAGCAGACACCCAAATACACGGAAATCCATCGTGGGGTGGTACGAAGATCGTTACCATGAATATCTTCTTGTTCATATTTGACAGCTGACCAATCCAAATCCTGCGCCGGGACCATTACACGCTTCTTTCCCATCTGCAGCAAAACACCAGACAAGTGATCAAAACCTTAGCCTGCAATTCTAAGCAGACACAAAATTTCCATTCCATTTTGACAACAAAACAATCAGAAATTAAAACCATGAACCTCGTCTCGCCGAAGGGTACCCGAGGAAAGGCTTTGGGAGTGTCGATCGAGGAGAGGAAAAAAGTCAGCACAGACTCGGAGCAAAAATGGTCGTCTTCTCAGATTAAAGTTGGCGTTGATGTTTAAACAATGATGACGCCGGTAGCATTACAACACCGTGAATTATAAAATGGATGATGACTGGGATCACAAATGTCAAAACATTTACATTTTTCATTTATTTTTAGCCGCTGGCCTCCTTCAAGCGCTCAACCACCTTACCGAATCCATTCTAAAAGGTCATTTTAGAGGATGATGTCATCCCATCTCATATCGCACCTCCATGAAAGTATTTGTGCCCACCTGCATTTGTATTGGTTTTGTGTGTGTGATTATTGCTGGGACATGTGAAGGAAGGTTTATTTGGTATTTTAAATTGAAATGTAAGAATATTAAAATTATTAAAATTCAAAAGATTAAATATTTAGTGTAAAATTGGAACATTCATAAAAGTTTTAATGTAAATATTTGAAATTAAAAATTTCAGAGGGGCAATAAAAAGAAAAGTGCAAAAATTCTGCATCCCTCAGTTAAAAAAAAAGAAGAAGAAGAAAAAAAAAACTTTAAGTAACTTGTTTGCATTTTATAGCTAATATTTTGTGTCTATAATTTTGTCATGCTTTTTTTTAAACACAATTGATCCTTCATAAAGGATAATTTAAAGTCCAGATTCAATGATGTCATCGTGTCAAAGAGTTTAGTTTGTGCCTAATTTGTAGATAATTTTTGGACCTTACTTGTCATGCATTGGCCAATTTTGTAGTATGTTCCAATGAAGTTCTTGTTAAGATTAGTGCCACGAAAATATAGACATAAAAAAGGGATTCCTCAACCAAAAAAAAAGTGATTTATGTTTTAAAACAAATGTAAAGCAACTGAATTGCAAAGCATAAAATAGAGAGACACAAGATAAATAGAGAGAAAGACTATTTATTATTCATCATTTCATTGTGTATAAATACAATATCTCAAAGGTCATATATATAGGCCAAAATTATAAAATAGGAGAGGCAAAAAGCGAAGCATTACAACAATAAAATAACACTAACAGAGTTGTAATTAGGAGATTATGAAGGTTATAAAATACCAACGCTAATGATCATTAATGTGAAGATAATGCAATTCATGAGGGTGTTAGAAATATGAACATCTACACTAATCAATTAATTTATTCATAACATTCTCCGTTGAATGTTTATTACTTACTAATATATGCCTCGTTAAAATTCTTACTAAGAAAAACCATGTGGAAAAAATCCTAGTTAAGGAAAAAAGAGTACATTCTTCTTGTAAGATTTGGCTTAGAATTATCTCGTTAAAAAGCTTGCTAAAAAACTATGATGTGACAAAACTTATGCAAAGATAAAAAAGATTACAGTATGCAATAGCCTCCCCCTCATGTCAACATGTCTTCTTTAACAAAATCATACAAAGATCTCTGAGTCGATGCATACTAATCTTATGCACTAATTTTTCAAATATAGTTATAGGAAGTATATGTGTACAAATTCCTCAAGTTGTCACTTGAACAAATTCGATAGATTTTGTCCTTCAAGAGCTCATGCATGAAAAAGAGCTGTTAGAAAATGTGCTTTATCATGTCTCCTCAACTTAGGCCATAGACGTTACATTCTCCTTATGTAACGTTGTCAAACTTCCTTTGCTGAACGAAAGGTCCCATGTTTCTATAATATATTGGGGCAAAAATCTCAACATACACATAAGATGACTCATCTCATAAATTGCCAACATTTTAGTATGATTTAAAGATGCAACAACAATTTTTACTCTTTAAATCTCCAAGATATAGCCTGTATGTAATCATGCTTTTATATGGATTAGAATAATATTCAACATCCAATCAATTTTGATTTTAGGTCTTTGAATAATGAATGATAACGAAGTACTTGTTTAGCACTTTTTTTAATGTTTTTGAAAATTATATCTTGCTAGTAAATTAGCAATGACTATCATGTGAGGTTTTGTATAATTAGCAAAGTACATCAATGCACTAATAGCATTTTTTGGACCAATAATTTTTTCAATATCATATGCATAGAGAAAATGATAATTTTTTACTTCAAGATCAATAACGTCTTTATTCACATCAAGGGATAAAACAACAATTATGGAGCACATTGGGGGTATTAGAAGGTAAACATCTATACTAATAAGTCAATTTAATTTAAATTTATAACAATCTTCATTGGATATTCAATACTTGAGAATGTGCCTTATCAAAACCTTACTAGATAACAAAAAAACCATGGGACAAAAGTTAAGGAAAAAGAGTACAACATTCTTATAATACGGTGCTAAAAAATGCCTCACTTAAAACCTTGTTAGAAAACCCAATGGGACAAAATTTGGACTAGGGAAAAAAAAAGTACAATGCATATTTGGTTCTCCCTCGTATAAATATACATGGTTGTCTCAAAAATTATCGATTTGATAGGAAATAAGAAAGTTGATGCATATTATTATTGGACTTCAAGCGGTATTGCAGCAAATTTACTTCCCTTGGCACTTTGCAAATATTTTGATTATTGCTTTTTAAGAGCTCATTTATCATAAATAATTTCATAAATATATTGGGTATCTTTGATGGATATACTTGAACAAATATTTACCTATATTTATTTTCTAATTAGGAGAATTATGGTGTAACAATTATTTACACAAAAGCTCAACTGTAAGTCAGTATAAAATAGTTTACACTTTATAGCCAAATACTTACCATTCCATCTTATTCATATAATATCTCATAGTAAGAGATATTGAACCAAATAATGAGATAATATACAAAACACTATATAAAACTTCATGTTTTAAAATTATGTTGGTATCCCCTTAAATATATACTTATTAAATAAATTATGGATAAATTTAAAACTACAAACATCTATAAAAGTTCTTCAAGATAATTTCTTATAAAGCAAATTACTCAGCAAGTCTTTGAACTATTTAAAAGGTGACTTGCTTGTCCTTGTTCTTTTTTTTTTAGCTTAGCTGACCTTGAACTCCAAAAAAGGGTACACAAGGACTAAGATACTTGACTGCCGTTACTTTTTTTGTTTTTTTTTCAACCATGTGACTGTCATGTGACTGCTATTTACTAAGCAAAGACTAAAATACCCTAATTGAATCAACTGTTATTTAAGAAAAAATAATAACAAATAAGTAAAAACCAAAAACTAAAACTAAAAAACTAAAATTAAAAAACTAAAAATAGTAACCCATTTTACAGAAATTGAAAAAAAGAACATAAAAAAATTTCTTCCTCAGATCAAGAAACCCATATTTCTTCTACTTCCTTCGCTAATGATTCAACCTAAAAAAAAAATCAACAACATATATTTCTTGGTTGGTTTTGAATTTTTGGTCTCTTGTTCTCTGTTGCTAATCAATGTTTGTCAAACCCAAAACCTAGCTTCGCGCAAGCTCCATTGCCAAAGCCTCATGACTCTCTTTTCTCCCTCAGAATCCTTGTTGGTGACCTTTAGCCCACCACTTGCAAAAAAAAAAAAAAAAAAATCCAACCATCGACAAACCCAAAATAACCCACTAGCAAATAAATCACAACCAATTGAAAAATGGCAAAAATTAAAATTAAAAAAATTGTAGAAGCTGGAATTATCACAAGCCCAAGAATCATTGCAACCAATGAAACCGAAATAGATTGCTTTAGAAACAGAAACCAAAATTTTGATCAATGAATCAATAATTCTAAGCACATGAACTTCGTTTCATCTATAATCATCTTGATAGTTACCTCTTTTGGATACTACCGATTAACTCATGGGAAGGACAATTCGGTTCCTTTGAAAAAAAGAAATTAAAAGGAAGTCATTGCACTTGGCTGTAGAGCTACTGAAAAAAAGCTTGAGGGTTGGTTCTTCAGTTCCCAAATTAAAGAAGAGCACCGACATGGAAAAAACTATGTCTAATACTAATACAGAACATGGAAAATCACAAAATATCTTAGGAAATCACCAAACCATCTTGATGAACACACTAGAAATCGAGTCAATGCCATCGATTGTGAAGGCTCATTGACTACCACGTGAAAGGTATGGGCTCACGGGGCATAATCTATAGTGGAAGAGGTGATCTAGAGTAGATATCTTGGTTACAGCTTCATTATCGCTGTTGATCCCTTTGCATGTAGATCTCAAGAGCAGCTCCATCCTCAGCGTTCTAGAGATAGGACATGACAGAGAGAGGGATTTGTGTTTTTGTGTTTTAAGAAGAAGAAGAAGAAGAATAAAGTTAAGGGGTGACGTTGGTAGGGATGGTTATTGTGTAACGCCCCGCCTAAATTTATGTAACGGATTATGTTATGATATATAACGACATTAAATTTTATATTATGATAAGTGTTATGATATATAATGTGATGGTGTTAACCATTTTATTTTAAGTGTTATGATAGGTGACGCTCGCGTGGATTTGATGTGCTCAAATGTTCATGTCATTAATGTTATATGTTTAATTATATTTTTATTGATAATTAAATGTTATGAATGATTTTTGTATTTAAGGACAGATCGACAGGCTGGACCATTTAGTTCGGCAGGCCGAAATGTTTTCCTTAGAACGGCAAGCTGATGGTATGTCATTGGTAGGCCGGACTTCAGTGATCGGCAGGCCGAAGATAGAGATCGACAGGCCAATGACAGCTGACAAGCAGTCAGCAGAAATTTCACAAAAATTGTGATAAGGTTGATTTATGATAAGGATAATTTATTCTGGATAATTAACATAATTATGGGATGATTTGTTTAATTTTGGTATTGAAGCAATTGACTTTTGATTTATTTGAATTAATGGATAAAATTTTCCCGTTTTACAAAGGCGATATATGGCAACTCGAACCGTTCTTGGAAGTTTTGACTTTTTCTCTCTCAATTCTATCCTATCACATGAATTATGCCTTACAATTAATAAGAAAATTCTGATTTGTATTAAGAAGATAAGTTTTTCCTTATTTTTTTTTAAATTTCATTTTGTTTACCATAACAAAATTCTCTATCTCTCTAATTCTATCTCTCTCTCTCGATTTTTCTCTCTCATTCTCTCTCTTCCTATCACATTTCTTTTCTTTCTCTTCCTCTCAAATTTCCCTCTAATCCTTTGTTAAAATATTAAAAATTTCTTTGGATTAATTTAAAGGAGCTTAAGGAAGAATTTGTTTTAAGGTATGAGTTTATTTTTCAGCACTTTTGAAAATTTTTCCCTCTTCAAACCGACTACTATATTTTTGTTTAGGAGTATCATCTTGCTTTGAAATTCTTATATGTTATTTATGCATGTGTTATGTGATTTTCCTCCAAGTTTCATGTTATTTTGATTTTTCTATAAAAAGTTATGAATTTTCTTCTCTCCATCACTCACAGTAATTTATTGCTGATCAATTGTGTTGCACAAAAGTATGTTTATTGTTTTTGTTGCAAATGAATGTTTTATTGCACGAAAATTGGTGTACATGCTTATATATATATTAAATTATGGGCTGGAAAGTTTGGTAATGATTTGATGAGTATTTCATGTGTAATAGAATTTTTATTAAGCCTATGTTATGTGACTGCGTAAACAGTAAAGTTGTAAGATTCGTGTTATGTGATATTTTTGTATGATCATATAATTTTATTTGGAAATGAGAAATTTTGTGCTACTGTACGTGGATGTTAAAAATGATATCATATGAATTTTTAGGTCCAAATAAGTTTATATTTATTGTTTGGCACAAATTATTACATGTGACTCACTGTTTTGCACCTAGAGTATGTTTGTAGTCTCTGCTTTCTAATGTGCGGTTTGAACTGTTTAAAATTTATTTAAAGGTGATTTTTGGATATGTTATAGTACTATGTGTCTATTATATCTCCTAATTTTTGTAGATTTTTTTATGGTATGAAATTGTGAAAAATGGACCTGAGATAAGGATTGTTCACTGTGTTATGGTTGCTGGCAGATTTTGGTATTTATGATGTATGACTTGTTTTAAACATTAAATGAAATTTTTATGACTAAAGAAAAATCATACTAATATGTTTATCTGTTAACTTTGTTATTGTAGAATTTGGTACTCAAATTGTGTGTAAAAATAAAGTTATTAAGTTATGAATTCATGTAGGTCAGAAGTGTAATTGTGTTGATAATTTTATTTAAATGTTTTAAAGTTAATGAAATGTGTTATATGATTATGTTTTTAAGAAATGAATGTAAATATGATGTTATATGAATTGGATGTTATGTTATGGTAATTAATTCATTAAAATAAATGTTAATTACCATTTTATGAATGTATGACATGAACACATTGAGAAGTGAGCACATCAAGACCGCGGCGTTGTCACCTACAAA
>CAMOHE010040499.1:0-49790 GCA_946598075.1 Artocarpus hirsutus | reverse complement strand
CCAACTTATAACAACATATGTTAATTTATTATGTTCCTTGCTAATCAATACAGGGCAAGTTCATGTTATAGTTTCATATGTGATTCTCATATAATAGTAGTTCAACATAGATACATATATCTTGTGGTAAAACAATTAATTTTAATTCCATAAAAACCTTACAAAAGATGAGTAATAGAATCCCTACCTTCCAAGCTTCTCAACAATCTCTTAATCTCGAAAATTTAATTAACGTAAGCTCCACACACCCTTGATCCTAAGGTGTGCATAAGGACAATTAAAACTAAAGCATAACATATAACAACATCCATAAATGAATTAAGTATAAATCTATATATTTTAGTCTCTAATAAGATTCATAAATTACTTAAGATAGTTTTGAAAAGGTTGCAAGACATTCAGGGATTAGAAGGTGAGCAAAGTTGAGTTCACTATCTACAATTAGCACGTGGGTTATTGGGTGGTTTACTTAAGGTAGACGGGTGGTATACCGCCACTGGTAGGTTTACTAGTTTCTAACCTGAAAATTGAAAAATTCATAAAAAGATAAAATATAACTCTGATTTAGGCTCATGATAGCTCGTTGGAAAGCTTAGAATGTCTACTTTTAAAATATGTAAACTAATTTATAAAATCTATTTTCATCTAATCCCAGAATTTCAAGAAAAAGCCACTACCCATAGAGATAATACAAGGTTATGGAATGTTAAGTTTTTCTTAAACCCAAAGCATATTATTCTCATTCAAAATTCCAAAACCATTCTAAAATAGGCAGCATGCATTATATAATCATAATAATTATATTCTTAAGAGTTTTATACCAAAATCATCATCAAACTATATCTTTAGCTTTTCTTGCAAATAATGAGGAAAACATGCATTAAATATGAAGAAAATACATACTAAAGCCAAGTTTGAATTAAAGAAAACCTACCTCAAAACTCCTTTGAAAAACACTAAAGTTCGGGTTAAAAATTAAGCTTGAATTGACTCCAAAACAGCTTCGAACATAGCTGAAAATTAAAGTTATTTGGCTACAAAGAGAGCTTTATGCCTTGTGCTTTTAGCTAGAAATTGAAGTGAGAAAGGAGAGAATGAGAAACTAGAGAAGAGACTGGTGATGGTTAAATAAATAGGCATCAAAATAATTGAGGAGCAGGAGATAATTGTAGGTTTATAGGGAAAGTTGTAGGAAGAAACAAATGAGCATTAAAAGAAAATATTATCATGTCTCCCATGGAGACTTTTAGCAATTAATGCCAACATAATTGAGGGGGCAAATGGTGCAAGTTGTGGAAGAAGATGAAGGAAGCATTAAAAAGATGATTGAGAAAATATATCAATGTCTCCTGGTGGTTGAAGTGAATTAATTCTATGTCTGTAAGTAGTTGAGGTGAATTAATTTTATGTCTCCAAATGAGAAGGGGGATACTTAATTGAGCATTAATGTAGCGGGACAAGGTTGGTAGAAGTGATGAGTGATAGGTAGGTTTTAAATATTTACTACGGAGACTTGGTAAAAATACTAAAGTGATATTTTATTCATATGATTTTATAAAAATCATATCCGTTAAAATAACGGGTGTTTCAACTCTCCCCTTCTTTAAAAAAATTTCGTCCTTGAAATTTCGTACACTGATTACAATGTTAAAACAAATGTGGATACTTCTCTCTTATTTCAGATTCAAGCTCCCATGTGGCTTCCTCTACATTATGATGTTGCCACATCACTTTCACCAGAGGAATTTCACGACGACGTAATATTTTTATTTTACGATCTAGTATCTGAACTGGAACTTCTTCATAGGTCGTATCTACTTGAATTGGTATATCTGTCTACATGATCACATGTGAAGAGTCGGATTCATACTTCCTCAACATCGATACATGGAACACATTATGTACATGAGACAATTGTGGTGGTAGGTCTAAACGGTATGCCAGTGTTCCAATGCGTTCTACAATCTAAAACGGTCCTATATACCTTGGTGCTAACTTTCTTTTAACACCAAATCGAGACACACCTCACTTTGGTTTCACCTTTAAGAACACAAAGTCTCCAACCATGAACTCTAAAGGTCGTCTCCTCTTATCTGTATAATTCTTCTGTCGACTTTGAGCTGTCTGAAGACGGTCACGAATAATCCAGATCTTGTCCGTTGTTTCTCTGATAAACTGGGGCCCAAGTTCAAGACGTTCTTCCTTTTCAGGCCAACATAATGGAGATCTACAAGGCCTACCATACAAAGCCTCATATGGAGCCATTCCAATACTCGCCTAGTAACTATTGTTGTATGTGAATTCAACATATGGTAGCTGTGCAGCTCAATTGGTTCCAAAGTCTAGTACACAAGCTCGAAGCATATCCTCGAGAATTTGAATGACACATTCAGATTGTACATCTGTTTGAGTATGAAAAGCCATCCTGAAATTCAGTCGTGTTCCCAAAGCTTTCTGTAATCCTTTCTAGAACTTTGATGTTAAACATGTATCCCTATCAAAGACTATTGACATGGGTACACCATGCAATGTCACTATCTTCTCCACATATAGTTGGCATAATTTTGAGACATTGTAACTAGTTTTGATTGGGATGAAGTGGGCTTTTATAGTTAAATGATCCACAATTACCCAAACAGCATCATGCCCCACTTGAGTTTTAGGAAATCCGGTAACAAAGTCCATTGTCACATGATCCCACTTCCATTCTGGAAAAGGTAGACTCCTCAACTCACCTCCTAGCCTTTGATGTTCTGCTTTAACCTGCTGACATGTCATGCACTTAGAGACAAAGGTTGCTACATCACGTTTCATTCCTCGCCACCAGTATTGTCGTTTTAGATCCATATACATTTTAGTGCTTCTAGGATGAATAGCGAACTTTGAACGATGTGCTTCATCTAACACTGCATGCCTGAGATAAGGATCCTCTGGAACAACCAATCTTCCTTTGTAAAGTAGGAACCCTTCTGGCTCAAGTTGCCATCCATCTAGTTGTTCACCATTTTGTATTTGTTCCCAGACTATACGTAATCCCTCATCGTACCATTGTCCTTGTTTTACTTGCTGGATTAACGTAGGAGTTGCTATCACATTGAATAGAAAAGCTCTTTCATCACCTTCATAATATTGCAAGTTGAAGTCGGCGATGGTGATGACTCGTCTCCAATCTTCCAATGCTAAACTGGCTATAATTCCATTGTTCTTACTACTTAGAGCATCCACCACTGCGTTTGGTTTTCCAGGATGGTATTGGATATTAAAGTCATAATCCACTATATACTCAGTCCATCTTAGTTGCCTTAGGTTGAGGTCCTTTTGAGTAAACAAATATTTTAGACTTTGATGATCCGTATAAAGCTCAAACTTTGTGCCATATAGATAACATCTCCAAATCTTGAGTGCAAAAACCACAGTAGCTAACTCAAGATCATGTGTGTGGTAGTTCCTCTCATGGGGTTTCAACTGACGTGAGGTGTAGGCAACTACTCGTCCATGCTGCATTAGCACACAACCTAAACCGTTTCCTGAGGCATCAGTGTATACTGTGTAAGGCTCTTCGTTGTTGGGTATGATCAGCACAGGCGCACTAGTGAGTCTTCGCTTCAATTCCTCGAATGCTTCTTCACATTTATCGTCCCACACGAACTTGGCATTCTTTCTTGTGAGTCTTGTCAATGGAGAAGCAATCTTTGAAAAATTCTCTACGAATCATCGATAGTATCCAGCTGATCCGAGGAAACTTCAGATCTTTGACACGTTCTTTCGTCATTCCCAATTTAACACCGCTTCAATCTTGGATGGGTCCACTAAGATGCCTTCTTCAGAGACAAGGTGTTCAAGGAACTTGACCTTTGTAATCCAGAAGTCACATTTCTCTCTTTTTGCATAGAGACTGTGTTCTCTCAACGTCTGTAGAGCAATCCTTAAATGCTCAGCATGTTCTTCTTTAGTTTTGGAATAGATCAAGATATCATCTATGAAGACAATGATAAATTGATCTAAGTACGGTCAAAAGACATGGTTCATCAAGTCCATGAAAGCTGCTGGTGCATTGGTTAACCCGAAAGGCATGACAAGAAACTCAAAGTGACCGTAGCGAGTCTGAAAAGCCGTCTTTGGAATGTCCTCCTCCTTTATCTTTAGTTGGTGATATCCGGATCGTAAGTCAATCTTTGAGAAGTAGCGAGATCCTCCTAACTGATCGAACAACTCGTCAATTCGAGGTAGAGGGTATTTGTTCTTGATAGTCAGTTGATTAAGCTGGTGATAATCAACACAGAGCCTCAATGATCCGTCATGTTTCTTCACAAAAAGCACTAGAGTTCCCCAAGGTGATGTACTTGGTCGAATAAATCCTTTTTCCAATAATTCGTCTAACTGCTTCCTTAATTCCACCTTCTCAGCAGGTGCCATTCGATATGGAGCAATGGAAACGGGTGTCGTTCCTAGGATTAAGTCAATGACAAACTTGATTTCTCTATCAAGCAGAAGTCCTGGCAATTCATCTGAAAAAACATCTGAAAATTCGTCCACCATAGGAGTGTGAGAGGATGGGTTGATCCTCTTTAGTTCTCCCTTTGAAGCAAAGATTGTCCCCCGATTGGTGAAATTCCTTTATCCTCCAATACAAGCCTTAAGCACCGGGGCTGGTGTCACTGCTTTTGTCTTTGCTTGAAATTTGATGACTTGTCCATTCTTGATGAACAAAGAGACATGTTTCCTATGACAATCTACTATTGCCTGATATTTGGTTAGCCAATCCATTCCTAGGATTACATCAAACTCCATCATAGTTATTACGTATAGATCAGCTGATAGTTTATGTTCTCCTATAACCAGGCATACTGATTTACAAATTATGGATACTTCAGCTATCCCGCCCATTGATGTTCTAAGGGTTAGTGGCAAACTACATGTTTCTGTTTCTAGTTGTAGTACAGAAGCAAATAACATCGACATAAATGAATGAGTGGCACCAGTATCAAACAATACATGAGCCCAAGAATGAGACACATGAATCATACCGTTTACAACGGAGTGATCAGCTTGCTTTGCTTGTCCAGCTGTAGCCGTATTGCATAAGCTTGTGTTGGTGCTTTCCCCTTATCACTCTTTCCTCGGTTTCCTTGGCTACTACTAGTCTTATTTTTTTTTCTTCTTGGAAAATGTGGCCCTTGATTCACTAAACCTTGTGGAGTCAGTTGAAAATTCTGATTAGCATAGAAATTTGAGCCCTGTGGCCGCTGTTGGTAGTTGTACTAGGGTTGGAACCCTCAAGATTGAGTTACTGAGACTTGGGAAGCTGGAATGTTTTGCTGAGGTGCTCCCCAGTTTTGACTCCTTCCCCAAACAGTGGAGCCAAAATGACTTCCTTGTGGCCTTGGTGCAAGGAACGATTGTGCAGGGCTGTTAGGACAGTTTCTCCTCAGATGTCCCACTTGTCCACAGTTATGACAAGTATATGGTTGAAAATGACCACTACCAGAAGATCTACCACCAACAGTTACTCCACTATGTTGAGTGACCTGCCCTTGGGATTTCTCATTCTTGCCTATCTTCCTTTGTCGCCCACCAGAACCCTTATACTCTCCATAAGAATTATTTAGTTCTGTCTCTACCTGTTATACCGTAGCTACAAGCTTAAGAAAGTCTGTAGATGGGACAACAACTATCATTTGTCTGATTTTTGGTCTCAAGTTATTTCTAAATTTTTTGCACCTCGCCATTGGATCCGATATAGCTCCAGGGAGACAATTCTATGAATCGAGCATGGTATTCAGCAACCATAGTATGTCCCTACACCAGGTTTTTGAATTCTCGCGTCATTGCTTGCATATGGCTTAATATAAGTGTTACGAAATATGGTTTCGAACTGCTCCCATGTGAGGTTCGGCACGTCATAGTCGTCTTTATGAAGATCCCACCACTCTTCAGCTTTACCCTCAAATATGCATGTTGAAAAGTCAACCCAATACTCCAGTGGAATCCTCAAGGTATCCAACTTCTTTTTAACTGCCTTTAGCCATTGTTCTGCTATGACAGGATTGGGTTCTCCACTAAATGCAGGAGGTTTCTGCTTCATGAACTCCTTTAGTAGGGACAAATGTCGTTGCTCAGGATCATGAGCTTCCATAGGTCTTTGCACATTTTGCAAAGCTTGAAGAATTTGTCTAAGATTATTCACTTCCGGTGTAGCTGGTGGGGTCTATGCTGCCCGTCGTGGTTGCTCATCTTCCTGAGCTTGTTCCATCGGTTCAGGTTGTTCAACTTCCTAAACATGTTCGACTAGTTGTGAATGCTCTGATGATTGCACTTGATGTCTTGGCGGCATAGTTTCTACTGACTGTGTAAATTTGACCAGGATTAGTACCCAATGATGATGAAATTAACACTTAACTTCAAAATTATTCCAGAAGATTAATTTTTAATGTGGTACTACACCCCCTAGGTTAACCGAACCTAGCCTCTGATATCAAAATTTCTGTAACGCCCCTATATGGGGGTTAGCAGTATTGAATAAATAAAAATAAACTTAGATTCAATATTATTTAAATCCATTAAACAGTGCCCATGGGTCTTTAAACAAAAATAAAAATAAAAATAAAAATAAACATTTAAAATACAAACCACAATTTTTAGTGTAGCACCAAATATTTAAAATATAGTCATCATCACTATAGTACAATTTCTAAATAACTTAACACAGCCATCACAAAAGAAATACGAATCTTACATAATCTAGATGAGTTAGAATTAAACAAAGATCTTCCAACACGAAATCAACAGTGTTATTGCCTATTCCTCGTCAGATAAGTTGCACTAAGTTCCACCTGAGAGATGTAAATATGATAGGGATGAGCATCGACATGCCCAGTAGGGAAAATCATTACTCACCTTAAGGTTTTATTCATTACCACATTAAAATTGCATGGTTTGTTAATTTACATCATATACTAGATTATGGGGTTTATTATGATCATATCTCGTGGATACCATAGTTAACCATTACCAAGTTTCATACATATACATATATACAATATTCACATTCATCATTATTCCTAGGTATCCACATTACATAAAGTATTACTCAACTTATCGAAACCCAAATGGGCGTGCTTGGCCACCCTCCAAACATTTCGAGGGTATTTCGGTGAGGGGACATCAAGCCCTAAGTCCTCACCAAATCAATTCCTGTACAGTACGTTCTGGGACTTTCGACCCAAGGAAGCGTCATCACCTTCCCCCAATTTTACCTTTTAGGGTAAGCCCAAGGACGTAACCGCCGCCCTCTTCACGTCTCACCATTTCTCAATGTTCCATCATTATTTATAGAATCAATTTTCCTAACCATGCTTTCCAACTTATAACAACATATGTTAATTTATTATGTTCCTCGCTAATCAATATAGGGTGAGTTCATGTCATAGTTTCATATGTGATTCTCACATAATAGCAGTTCAATATAGATACATATATCTTGTGGTAAAACAATCAATTTTAATTCCATAAAAACCTTACAAAAGATGAGTAATAAAATCCCTACCTTTCAAGCTTCTCAACAATCTTTTAATCTTGGAATAATTAACGTAAGCTCCACACACCCTTGATCCTAAGGTGTACATAAGAACAATTAAAACTAAAGCACAACATGTAACCACATCCATAAATGAATTAAGTATAAATCTATATATTTTAGTCTCTAATAAGATTCATAAATTACTTAGAATAGTTTTGGAAAGATTGCAAGACATTCAGGGATTAGAAGGTGAGCAAAGTTAGGTTCACTATCTACAATTAGCACGTGGATTATTGGGTGGTTTACTTAAGGTAGACGGGTGGTATACTGCCACTGGTAGGTTTACTAGTTTCCAACCCGAGAATTGAAAAATTCATAAAAAGATAAAATATAACTCTGATTTAGGCTCATGATAGCTCGTTGGAAAGCTTAGGATGTCTACTTTTAAAATATGTAAACTAATTTACAAAATTCATTTTCATCTACTCCCATAATTTCAAGAAAGAGCCACTACCCATAGAGATAATACAAGGTTATGGAATGTTAAGTTTTTCTTAAACCCAAAGCATATTATTCTCATTCAAAATTCCAAAACCATTCCAAAATAGGCAGCATGCATTATATAATTAAAATAAATATATTCTCATGAGTTTTATACCAAAATCATCATCAAACTATATCTTTAGCTTTTCTTGCAAATAATGAGGAAAACATGCATTAAATATGAAGAAAATACATACTAAAGCCAAGTTTGAATTAAAGAAAACCTACCTTAAAACTCCTTTGAAAAACACCAAAGTTCGGGTTGAAAATCAAGCTTGAATTGACTCCAAAGCGGCTTTAAACATGGCTAAAAATTATAGTTATTTAGCTACAAAGAGAGCTTTGTGCCTTGTGTCTTTAGCTAGAAATTGAAGTGAGAAAGGAGAGAATGAGAAACTAGAGAAGAGAGTGGTGATGGTTGAATAAATAGACATCAAAATAATTGAGGAGCAGGAGATAATTGTAGGCTTATGGGGAAAGTTGTAGGAAGAAACAAATGAGCATTAAAAGAAAATATTATCATGTCTCCCATGGAGACTTTTAGCAAATAATGCCAACATAATTGAGGAGGCAAATGGGACAAGTTGTGGAAGAAGATGAAGGAAGTATTAAAAAGGTGGTTGAGAAAATATATCAATGTCTCTTGGTAGTTGAAGTGAATTAATTCTATGTCTATAAATAGTTGAGGTGAATTAATTTTATGTCTCTAAATGAGAAGAAGGATACTTAATTGAGCATTAATATAGCGGGACAAAGTTGGTAGAAGTGATGAGTGATAGGTAGGTTTTAAGTATTTACTACGGAGACTTGGTAAAAAATACTAAAGTGATATTTTATTCATATGATTTTATAAAAATCATACCCGTTAAAATAACGGGTGTTTCATTTTCTGTCAGTGCAGCTACTCGTGTAACACCATTTTTTGACTAATTTGGCAATTAAGGATCAAATTCGCGTTAAAGTGTTTCTCGGTACATTGCTAACATAGTGTTGCACTTGAAAATTCTCATAATTAAATTTCTCAGGTTTTTTACAGATATATTTCTCCCGCCTCAGTTGCGGTGGAATTTATCAATTCCTTTATTAAATTACGATAGTTAATTAATTTAACTATAGAATCTTTATAGAATTTCTGGAATAATCATATATTAATTTTATAAATTCTTTAGTCATAAAATTCATACATGATGTTTCCAGGGACATCCTTGATTTAAATATATAAATTATATTATTTAATTCTAGGATTTTCTTGGTCATTATAATCTACCCCTTTAAGAATTTTTGTCCTGAAAATTAAAACAACTCGGTGTAGCTTTTCCTGATATCTTCTTCACATTTCCAGGTAGCTTCCTCAATGTTGTGATTCTGCCACAAAACTTTGACTAGTGGAATCACCTTATTCCTTAAGGTTTTCTCCTCGCAAGCCAAAAGTTCAACTGGCTTTTCTTCATACGATAAGTTTGTATGAACTTCAACTGGTTCCTAGTGTAGCACATGCAATGGATTAGGTATGCACTTCTTTAACATTGACACATAGAAAACGTTGTGTATAGAAGTGAGCTTTGTCGGCAAAGCAAGTCAGTATACGACTTACCAATTCTTTCTAAAATTTAGAAGGTATATCTTGGACCGAGCTTTCCTCCTTTACCAAACCTCATGACCCTATTCATTGATGTGACTTTTAGGAAAACAAACTCTCCTACCTGAAATTCTAAGGGTCTGCGATGCTTGTCCGTGTAGCACTTTTAATAGCTTGAGGTGTGTCCAATCTCTCCTTGATTTGTTTCACGTCCTTCGTGGTTCTTCTAATGAAGTTTGTGGTCTCTAGAAGTTTCTCCCTAGGTTCATGCCAGTGGATTAGGGATCTACACTTTCTTCTACAAAGAGCTTTAAAAAATGCCATGCCCATTGACGCATGGTAACTATTGTTGTAGAAGAACTCGATTAAGGGTAACTTCTTGTCCCAGTTTCCTTTAAAATCAAGCACACAAGCTCTTAACATGTCTTTTAGGGTTTGAATGGTCCTTTCAGACTGGCCATCAGTTTGTGGGTGAAACGCATTGCTAAATTTTAGCTTGGAGCCTATTGTTTCTTGTACACTTTTCCAAAATCTCGAGGTGAATCAACCGTCTCTATCAGAGATGAAAAATTTTAGAACTCCATAAAACATCACTATCTTTAATATGTATAATTCTGCTAATTGTTCAATAGGGTAACTGAGTTTACTGGGTACAAGTATGCAGACTTGGTTAGTCGATCGACAATTACCCAGATTGCATCATTGCCATTAGAGGTCCTAAGCAACCTAACTACAAAGTCCATTGTTATCTACTTCCATTCATTCTGGAAAGTCGATCTTCTGTAATTCCCCTGCTAAACGCTGGTGTTTTGATTTAACTTTCTGACAAGTAAGGCATCTTGACACAATCTCTACAACATCTTTCTTCATTCTAGTCCACCAAAAGCACTCTTTTAAGGGTGTAAACATCTTCACTGCTCCTAGGTGCGCAGAGTAAGGGGTTTTATGTGCTTTTGAAAGGATCTATTTCTTCATTTCCTCATCATTGGGTGTGCATGTCCTACCTTTGTGATGAAATATGCTGTCTTTCGAAAGGCTAAACTCGGTTTGCTTTCCTTCTAGAACCTCTTCATGTCTTTTAACTAAGGCAGGGTCAAGTTCTTGACTGCTTTTCAAGTGCTTGAGGATGGTGGGTTGGAGCGTTAATGCTATTAATTTCTCCAAAATCATCTCGATCCCGAGGTCGTTGATATCTTTCTGCAGAGGCTGAGGTAGGAAGTTGATTGCCATAAGTGTTGTTGCGGATTATTAACCTAGTGCATTGGCTACTTTGTTTATTTTCTCGGGATGATAAAGGATCTCGTAGTCATAATCCTTCACTAGCTCCAGCCATCTTCATTGCCTCATGTTCAAATCCATTTGTGTAAAGATGTCCTTGAGACTTTGATGGTCTCTGTAGATTTTACATTTTGCTCTATACAAGTAGTGTCGTCATATTTTATTGTAAAAATCGCTGCTGCAAGCTCTAAATCATGCGTTGGTTAATCTTTTCATGATCCTTGAGTTGTCGTGAAGTGTAGGTGACTACTTTTCCTCCTTACATAAGGATAGCTCCTAACCCAAGTTTAGAAGTATCACTATAAATTACAAAATTTCCTTCTTCAGCATCAAGAATTATTAGCAATAGACCACTCGTGAGTCTCTTTTTCAACTCCTTGATGCTTTCTTCGCATTATTAGTCCACTCGTACTTCTTCCTATTTGGTGTAAGTGCCGTGAGTGATGCCGCTAACTTTGAAAATCCTTCGACAAATCATCAATAATATCCTACTAATCCAAGGAAACTATGTATCTCCGTCACACTTTTTAGGGCTAGCCACGGACTCACTGCTTCCATTTTCGTAGGATCTATAGCAACTTCTTCCTTCGATTCCACATGTCCCAAAAATGGTACTTTTTCTAGCTAGAATTCACACCTTAAAAATTTGGCATATGGTTGATTCTCCATCAAAATCTATAGTGCGACCTTTAAGTGATCCTCGTATTCTTTTTTGATCTTGGAGTAGATCAGGATATCATCTATGAAAACGATGATGAACTTGTGTAGGTAGTTCTTGGATACTTTGTTTATCAAGTCCATGAATGTTGTGGGGGTGTTGGTTAAACCAAAGGGCATCAAGAGGAACTTGTAATGTCCGTAACACGTCCTAAAAGCTATTTTCGGCACATCACTTTCCTTGATCCGAAGCTAGTGGTATTCAGATCATATATTGATTTTTGAGAAATAGGTAGCTCCCTTTAGCTGATCAAATAGATCATCAGTTTATGGTATTGGGTATTTGTTCTTGATCATGATTTTGTTAAGCTCCTAATAGTCGATGCATATTCTCAGTGTACCATTTTTCTTTCTTATGAACAAGACTGGTGCTCCCCATGGTGAGTAGCTTGCGCGCCCTTGTTTAGTAGTTCTTGTAGTTAAACCTGTAGCTCTTTGAGTTCCATTGGGGCCATTTGATAGGGTGCATTAGAAACTAGTGCTAATCCGGGCACTAATTCAATCTTGAATGAAATCTCTCATTTTGGCATTAGTCTTGGCAATTCCTTCAGAAAGACTTTTATGAAGTTTCTGACCACTAGAAAGTCTTCTGGTGTCGATTTTCTCTCCTTAGATTTATCCACCATGTTGGCTAGGTATCCTTGACATTCGCTAGCTAAAACTTGCTTGCTTTCATGGCTGTTATCATAGGCATTAATAACCTCTGTGGTGTTCCCATATAGGTAACCTCTTGCTCCTCTATAGGCTTGAATGTAACCTTACGACGTCGATAATTGATGACTACGTTACATTTTCCCAAGAAATCCATTCCTAGGATAATATCGTAATCATTCATATCGATGATTATCAAGTTTACATATGTTCCCATTCACAAATAATTACTAGTACATTTTGTAGCTAGTAATTCAACATCACATTTCTCGGTCACCACGGTGGAGGTCCCAATTTCCACATTATTTTTGATGTAGGCATAAATGCAAGTTTGAAGTTCTAGAGCTTCCAGTCTTCCTTGGGAGATTGATGGTCCTTTAATCCTATTCTAGACTGCATGTAGTTGGCTTGTTGGGGCGAGCTATTGGTTCTACCCGGACAGATTTTGAAGGTTTGAATAATACTATTAACAGCGATTCAATCCTACTCTATATTCTCCCAGATGCCTCTTTCGCACTCAGAACAAGTAGGGTTGTTGTTGTTACCATTCCCAATGTGGTTTTTCTTCTGAGGCTAGCCTTTCTAGTTGCCTTGGTTGGGGTTACTCTTTTTCTTGTTATTACTCTGCTATCCATGTTGCTTGTTACCCTGGTCGTGGGTATTGCCTTAATTCCTCTGTTGAGTTTTAGGATTTTGTTTCCCCTTAGCCCTTTCTTCTTTTTTGGTTTTGAAAAATTTGGCTCTTTCCTCTCGGTTGTGAGTCACCCAACATTTAGCACGGATTGCCTGATGGATGTAATCCTTAATAGATTTGGGGGTTTCGCTTCCACTATTGACTACAACAGCAATGTCGGATCTAAACATCTTCATTAATTGCCTTATCTGGCCTTTTTTGTTGCTCGCCATATGAGGGCAGAGTCAAGTTAGTTGCTTGAATTTTGTTTGACATCCTTTGCTAACGTGTTAGCCTGACAAAAGTTGTTAAACTCGTCTTCTTGGGCTGCCATAGTATCCATGTTAAAGTACATTTCATGAAACTCATAGACAAAGTCCAGCCATGTCATCTCATTAACGTTTCTCCCTAGTTCTTCACTTTGTTACCAATGATGGGCCTCCTTTTTCAATACATAAAGGCACACAAGACCTTCTCTTGCTTATCCAACCTCACAAAGTTTAGTTCCACTTGAACGTCAGTTAGCTAGTTATCCGCCTCTACCAAATGATATTTAGCCAGTCTATGAAACTTATTCTCTCCATGATTGTAGACTAGGGAGGGAATATGTTTCTTTGAAAATACATTTCAGATTTGATTTGGTTAGAAACTAATTTAGAAGCAACCACCCATAGACAGTTTGTGACCTCCCAGAAGTTTTTCTCCTATTCTTTAGACTCCTGTCTACTTCAAGATACCCTATAAGAATCCATGTACTTACGCTTATCGAGATTCTATATCTATCTTTATATATTACCAAATCTCTCTTTCCATCACTATAACCTAAGGGATCTAGCTCTCATCGGTTTGCATCTGGGCTCTATTGTTGTTCTTGTGAACTATAATGTATCAAGTCCAACTGTAATGTATTGATAAGGCCATTATCAAGCATTAATCATAACATTCATGTCTTCACATTATAAAATTGCTAAACACACATTTTTTTTTTACAATCATTACATGCCATAGTCTGTTGTTAGTTTTGAGACTTTACATCTCTCCAACATGTCACAAAACAAAAACTTCTTCTTGCTGGATGCTACCACTTGTTCATACATACATTCTATTTCTTATATTATGCGTAGACCTACTCGGCTATTTGTCGTGGTATATTACTATCCTCGTAGTGATACGTCAACTATCTACTTTTCTATGTCGTCTCTAGGTTGGATACTGATGCCCTTGTTAATGAGACTAGCTGGGAAGCCTTTTCTAGCCAAGTACTCAAACGAGCTCCAAAGATAGCGTTATGACATCAGCATTTTTTATAGTAGCCCTCCGAGGAAGATCTTGCTCCTCCGTTCCTTACTTACACTAAAGGGAAGTTTCGATAGAAATTCTTTTTTGAATCACCAAATGTAGCCCTATTTGTCTTCGCCTAGATTCATGTTCCATGAGTCGAGCATCTCAAAGTGTCAGTCAATGCGATCATGTAGTTCCAAGTATTGTCTTGCCTATTTGGGAAGTTGACATCTGACATAGCTTCTTATAATCTGGTGTGTCAACTAGGCTTGGTGTCCGACCATGGAGAGATGTCCTTCATAGTGCTGGCATGTCGATCGTCTCAGTGTCTTGTTATGCAAAAGGAATTACCTATTAGCTACTATAATCTAATTAGCATAAACTAAATTTAACTTGGATTGTAGCATAGCAGACACATGGTAACTTAGAGTAGAATGGCAAGAAACCAGCTCTAATACCAACTGCAACGACCCTCTTTACGTAGCCGTTACTTAACTTCATAATCTTAACACTTAAACATATTTTAATATGAGGTCCTTAAATTTGCGGATTATATTTTTTTTCAAAACATAAACATAAGAATTCCCCCCTCTTTAAAAAAAAAATTAAAGCATGCTACAATTTCTTAAAACGTGTTCTTTTAAAACTAAAATAACAATAACTTATTAAAAAATAATCTTTTAAATCTAGCATAAGAAATTTTTTTCTAAAATTTATTCCTTTAAATATTTTTCTTGATTTGAGTACTTTCCTTAATTCAAGATGATACTATAAAAAAAAAAAAAACATTTCTAAAACTTTTTATTTCTACAATTTCTTATTAGGAAATTTATGTGTATTCTCCATTTCAACATCTGTTTATATGCATATATATATTCTTGTAGAAAATCTTACATCCATTTCTTACTTCTTTTTTTTAAATTTGAGATCGAATGACTTCAACTTTGGTCTTTAAAGCTCATTATGTAAAACTACTTATTTTTTCATACATACTAAATTTTATAAAAGGCAACATAATACGAAAATACATTTTTGTGTGAGCAATATCTATATCTATCTCCATTTTTCATCTGCTGCCCGCTACTGCCCAGTCAAGTGATGTTGACAGGTTCCTTACCTATAGCAAAAACACACTTAAATGAGCTTTAGCTCAGCAAGTAGGAAGTTCAACTCGTAAAACAATTTGAAGATCATTTGATAAATCATGGCATGATCATTTTTTGCTTGCTTATTGATTTGTTTTATGCTCAATTATCTAAACTTTATCTTAACTTACTATTTGGGTCTAGGTGATCGTACCAGTTGCGCACACAATCATCGAGAAGTCAAGGTTCATGAGGTCCCTAACAGTACTGAGATCATAAATTGTATTGCAATCATTAGAATTTGCAAAGTCCCAACAATACCATCTTCTCTTTCTCTTTTTTTTTTTTTTTTTTTCAATCAAGCCTCTCCGTGGCCTGAGAAGTTGGTACGACACCCTTAACTTATCTTGCTTAATTTCACTAGCATTATTATGTGTATACTGTATGACATATTACTACATAATACTACATATCAATACTAAAAACATGCTTAGTTAAAAGCAAGTAAACAGTATATTTTAATACAACATACATCACACATCGTTCATAACTTCACAAGATGCTAACTCATTATATCTTAGATAAAGATATATGTCCTAACAGAATTATAGCAGGGCATATCCTTGAACATGCATGTCATATTTTTAGAAATCATGTAAAAACAGCTTTATTTAAAAATATTCACACTATAGGTGAGATTCTTACTTACTTGTTTCAATGAAGTAGGCTTCCCTATAGATTCTGAATTCCTTATTTTTTTAACAAAAATAAATCTATACAAACACCCATTTAAAGCGTGTAAGAATACTTCATTTTATGTTATTTTAATTTTTAGCATAACCACAAGAATTTTATCATTCTTTTAGATCATAAATTCTTTTATCAATTGATCATGAATTTTACCATTTCTATTACAAGGATTATTTTTTCTAAATCTCATAGTATTTAAACTTTTCCTTAATTGCCATTTGTTCGCATCTAAGTTGATAATTAATTAATTTTAAAACAATTAATTAATTATCTATCGTCATTAAATCCATGAGACTTCAATTCACTAAATTGGACATTTCTTAAATTCATGATTTTTATCTTAAGTCCTAATTAGGCTTATTATAAATTGATTTAATGGGCTTGTAATTGGTTTTTAAGTTCATAAGCCCGAAAAAGATATCATGTCGTCATATATGTTCCACTGACAGACTATGTCATGAGTGGCATTTTAGACTGAAACGGGCATTGGGCCCATGCATAACATTGTGGTACTAAACCTTTAACGTACCGGGTTTTTATGCTAACAAAATTAGTGTTCAATTGAAAACAATTAAAGTTCATCCTTGAATTTCTTACCTGTTTAACTTGAAATTTCAAATAAAAATTGCTCTATAAAATAATGCCCGAAATTGTTAACCCACTAAATCTCGGGCCTATATAACTTTCAAACGTACCATAATTTCTTGGTTTGGTGAAAAATCAAACTTTAAAGTCACGTGATCTTTGTTTATAAAAACTGGTGCCGGAAGATTAGTTTGGAAGATTCATGTGAAATCATATAGAAAATGCAGTTTTTCTTTTAAAGTTTTTCCTTCATCAAAGTCACTTTGTTTTTAAAGTCCCAGTTACGATTTTTCTTAGGCAAAATTGCTTCCCGATTAAAACTTTAAAATTTTTATCGATTAAAAGTTTTGACTGTTTTTATATATCCAATATAAAGCAGTATTTCATAAAACTTTTTTCATGAAAGTTCTTCATTTTATGGCAAGCTAAAACTTTCATGTTTTGCAAAAATTGCAATTTGTCCTCGAAACTACCCAAAACTTTAAAACAGTTCTCTACACAAAATGTAGTTTTTTGGACTATTTTGGAAAACTATCCATAATTGTATTTTTGAGGTAGATTTTGGAGAAAATTTCTTCACGAATTCGTCAAAATCTGAAACTTTTGTGTTTGTCAAAATGTAAAATTCAGACCCAAAACGGCCCAAAAATGGCAAAATAATTCCAACAGTGCTGGAACTGTTTTGGACAACTTTTACAAACTATTTTAGATAGTTTTAGGGGCTGTTTTTAGATAGTTCTTGGGACTGTTTTAGGCAGTCTCTAAAAATTGTTCAGTAGGCCTATTTAGAGTCCAAACTGTGTTTTTTTTTTTTTTGCAATCATGGGTTTTGTTCAAAACATCGAAAACTAAAAGTCTTGTGTTTGGTAAAGTTTTAAAAATCAACTCTAAGCCTCCATTTATGCGTTCAAAGTTTGTGGAAAATTTTTCCACAAACCAAAACTTGTAAAAACATAATCTCAACATGTATGTACAGACTTTTTGCATCTCATACAAGCACAAGCCACACTTAACAACACATAAAAAATTATTACAACCCCATTTCCTCACTCAAGCATCAAATATCATAAAGTTATAAACTTTAACCTAAAAAAAATTAAGGAAAAGTTTAGATTTGCTTACCCTTAGAGACTAATTTTGTGACGTGTTCTTAGGGCTTCAAACTTCACTTTTCTTCTCTTCTTGTTCTAACACTAGATCAAATCTTTATCATGTAAAATCTAACTTGTCTTTTGGCCATCACATAAATGCTATCTAAGCAACATATTTTCTTTTCTTTGCTAAGGAAAATGGAGAGAAAGGAAAGGTGTAGATATTACCTTAATCCCAATGTTCTAAAATCTTCTCTATGTTCTTCTTTTTCTTCCTTGTTGGAGCCAGTTTTAGGTTGTGACATGGGTGGGATAATACTTAGAATATAGCTTATTTTTGCTTGGTTTTTGGAAAGGAACTTGGGAAACAAAAATCTTTTCTTAAGAACGCTTAATATGCATGGTGGAGAATGGAGAGAATAGGGAAGAAAGTTTTCTTCTTGAGGACTAGGGGACACATGATGGAGAAGATAGGGAAATGGGGAAAATTTTTTGTCACTTGGGGCTTATGGCACTTGGTGGAGCATGTGGAAAGTGGGGAATATGGGACAAAACTTTGTGATGCTTTTAATGGCCTTCATTAGATAGGTCTTGCCTAATCTAATTTTTCCCTTTTAATTCATGCTTAGCTAATGACTTAAGTGACTTAATAAAGCTTAGACTAAGCTTAAGTTGTCCTAAAGTTGGTACTATTTGTGAGGTTAAGTGGAGTGTAAGTTTTGTTTTATTAAATGCCAAAGGACATTTATCATGAGGTGGAAGCTTAAATCAAAGGATTCTTGCCCTTTACTTATGCTTGCCAGTTTCCCTCAAGTAGATAAATTTTATACTATCAGCAATATTTAATTTTGCTGACAAAAGATTTTATTACCTGACAGGTCTTCTCCTATTTTTCAAATACTGTGACACGCCAATCATAGTATTACCGATATCGATAAAAGTTAATCGCGTATCGATTTTGACTACATTAAGTCTAGAAATTTATTTCAGACTTAATAAAAATCCAAATGTGACTTTTTAGTATCTAAACTTAGTAATGACATAGTTTTTAATAGTGTCACTATCGAGTTTACATAGTATTTTCTGGCGTTACGGCTACTCACATAGCTTTATTTTTTGACTAATTTGGCAATTAAGGATTTAATTCATGTTAGACTGTTTCTTGGTATACTGCTAACATAGTGTTGCACCCAAAAATTCTCATAATTAAAGTTCTTAGGTTCTTTATAGATAAATTTCTTTTGCCTTAGTTGCGGTGGAATTTATCAATCCCTTTATTACATGACGATAGTTAAGTAATTTAACTATAGAATCTATTATAAAATTTCTGGAATTATCGTATATTAATTTTGTAAATTCTTTAGTTACGAAATTTGTACATAATGTTTCTAGGGAAATCCTTGATTTAAATATGTAAGTTATATCATTTAATTCAGGATTTTCTTAGTCATTACATCAACTTTAGTTATTAGCAGTTTTTTTTTTAAAAAAAACTGAGGCATAACAGAACTTATTTGCTGATCTACAAATGCCTTCCCATCACCCTCGAAGCTAGGGTAAAATTTTCCACTATGGGTATTGTTCTTTTTCAAATGTTTTTGAGGTCCGTTTGGCCTTTTTTTTTTCAAAAAATTACATTTTTGCCCTTAACGGGTTTTTAAAAATTTTTCAAGCTTGCATTTGTCATTGAAAACTTATGTTTTGTTTTTTTTAATAATGATAATGGGTTTAAGGCATCAATACTTGTTTTACGATAAAAACCCATTCTTACTAAAATTTACAATTGTACTTCTATTTTTTGAAAATTTGACGATTTCGTCCCAATTTTCAAAATCAACAATATTACATCATTAGATTCAAATATATTTTTTTTCTAAACAGGATATGAATTCCCCAAAGTTTCAGAATCCAATACTTCAATAAAAAACTTTTCTTTTCTTTTTTTTGTTTATTAAAAATTTTTATATTTTAAAACTTTAAAAATTCATAACTCATGAGCCGAGCAAAATTATCATAAACCGTCAGCAATTTTTACCGTTTTGATGAGTTCTACAAGTTTTGTGTTTAACTTTCCTGAAATTTGGATTGCACAAGGGTGTTTTAGGCAATTTTTTACATCTACGACTTGGATAAAAACTTTATAATTTTACCCTCCATGAATTGTTCAAACTTTTGTTCATTAAAGTTGCTACTTCTACTGTGTTGGGCAAAGCCAACAAGTTTCCAAAGAAACTGAATGACCCCAAAACCTATCAAAACCCTAGATTTGATTAGAATACCAAATTTTTTTTTTTGTGTTAAATTTCATACTTAGGATTCTTAGACTTAAAAACCCTATTTCCTCACAACAATACACATCACATAGCATAACTAGAGTCGGCAATTTTAGAGACGGCATGATGATACGATACAAGAACGACACGAGATAAATTGGTTTGGTACGTATGTATATTAATTGGACCATAAATGAGTTGGCATGAATAACACGAAAATAAATGTGTTGGATTTGTGGTAGCACGTTTAACACGCTTAAACTCGTTTAATTAAATATGCAGTAATGTGTCAACACGACACATTTATAGCCCGTTTATAGCACATTTAAACTTAAAATAAAAAAATTTCATAATTTTGCAAGTGCAAGGATTCAAACCTTGCACTTGTGGTATGCAAGGTCGCATTCATGCCGCTAGCCCACCACCCTATTAATGAATGTTTAATGTCAAATAAAGGCTTCTAATATATTTATTATGGTTTTATAGTTTTGAAACTATCAGCTACCAAGAGTCACACATCGAAAGAAAATGAGAGTTTTCCTCTCATTCTTCTCTATATAAACCCAGTTTCTTTCTCTCTTTTTTGTGCGCGTGAAGCTATCTATAGCTTCAATATATTTTTGTCCAATCTTGGTTAGTTAAAATTTAAAGGTTGAAAAAAAAATACAGTTTAAACATTTAAGAATAATTAAATATTGTTATATTTTAGACACTATAAAGGCCTTATAGTTAACATTATAAATAAGAAAATTTACATAGTAAAAAAATTTATTTTTTTAAAACTATTGTTCATCAAAATTTTTTAAAAAAATTATAAAAAAAATTTATGGTAAGTTTTTTTTTAATCGTGTCGTGCCATGTTATGCATGTTATAGATGGGTCGGGGTCATGTTTGTGTTTGTATTTTAAGTACGTTTACTAATCGTGTCGTATTTGTGTTTAGTCTAATCGTGTCGTATTATAAATGTGTTGGCACAAACACGATACATGAACACGAATTGCCAGCACTAGCATAAGACAAGTCATATAAACATGTCATAACACCCCTTAAGTATGTCACAATCCATATTAGGCTTTTACATAACAAAAATACCTCAAAAAATAATTTCTTAGGTTTAGTTTAGAATTTATATTTTTGTGGTCCTTCACCTATACTTGTTCTCGACACTCTCTCTTGACATAAACCACGAAAATTTTTTCATCAAAACCCCTTCTAAAAACCCAAAAAAAAGCTCAAAAAAAAAGAAGGAAAGTTTGGATTTTACCTTGAATGAAAACTTGATTTTGTTATTGAACTTGTTGGAGGTTAATTCTTTAATGAAATTTGAAAGAAAATTTTAGATAAAGTGGGTTAAGGGCTTCAGGTGAGCTAGGAGAAAAAGGAAGATTTTTTTTGTATTTTTTTTGGCCACCTTTTTATTTAAAAAGCTTCCTCTTTGAGTTTTTTATTTTATCTTTTGTGGCAATTTTCAAAACTTGGGGGCAAAATGAATTAAATTTTTTTGTCTCCTCTACCCATAGCTACCGTGTGTCTCCCTAGAATGGGTGGCAAAATTTCAACCATTTATGTTAAAGTAAATGGGTCCCACAACCTTTTTACACTGTATAAATTTACACTACACTGTATTTTTCCTATACTATTAACGGAGAATTTTGTATAGATATTATCTTTAACAATCTAAAATTACGCTGACTCACTTTTTCCCATACTAACTATTTCTTATCACAGCATTTCTCATATTTGCACTTGTATTCTAATAGTACCATTTTACTACACTGTGTGCTCTTTTACTAAGTGTGTCTTTTTATGCTGTATTCATCAACTGATGAACTACTAATATAGAGATCTTTTTACCAATTTTCTAACTGGCAACATACCATTTTTATACTGCTTGGGCAATGGCATGATTATTTACTTTTCTTAATATTCCTCTCTCTTTACTAATTTATACCACAAAATTTATATTTATTGTGATATAAATTTCATCTTGAGATATTTTGTAATTTTTTGAACAATCATACCCACAAAATTTGTATTTTAAAAATATTCCCAACTGCACATGATTTTACAAACATAATTTACATCAATATTATCTGTAAACACTTCATTTTATCGTAATTTTACAAAGAATGATTCATTAAAGAAAGTTCATTATTTAAATCTTTGTAGATTCTATATTTAAGTAAATGATTTTTCTCATATATTACAATCTACCATCCTTAAAAATTTTTGTCTTTGAAAATTAGAATATCTCTAGGTAGTTCTTTTTCATTTCGTCCTCCTGTTCTCATGTTGTATCTTCCACCTACTGATTGCACCATAAAACCTTGACAAGTGGTATCCTCTTATTTCTCAATTCTTTCTCTTCTCAAGCCAAAATTTGGATAAGTTTCTCCTTGTAGGGCAGGTCCTCTTATACTGTAATCGGCTCATATTAGAGTACATGTGATAGATCTAGCACATATTTCTTTAGCATAGACACATGAAATGCTTTGCATATAGATGCCAGTTCAGGTGGTAGGCGTAACTTGTAAGCAACATTGCCAATTTTCTCGAAGACATTAAATGGTCCAATGTATTTGGACTCAATTTTTCCTTTTTTCCAATTCTTATTATTCTTTTCATAGGCGCTATCTTGAGAAAAACAAAATCCCCTACCTGGAATTCTAGGGGTCTCCCTTACCTGTCAGTATAACTTTTCTGATGATTGTAAGTAGTCTCCATTCTTTGTCGGATCAACTTTACATCTTCCATTGTTTTTTGGACAAAATCTGAGTTGATTTCACCTTTTCTTTGGTTTCATACCAATGGAATGGAAATCTTCACTTCCTTCCGTAGAGTGCTTCATATGGAGCCATACCAATAGAAGCATGGTAGCTATTATTATATGCAAATTCTATCAATGGAAGCTTTTTAATCCTATCTTTCCTTGAAATCCAGTATGCATGCTCTAAGCATATCTTCTAAAGTTTGAATAGTCCTTTCAGACTAATCATCAGTCTAAGGATGAAATGTCATGCCAAAAGTAAGTTTCATAGACATTGCTTGATGAACACTCTTCCAAAATTTAGAAATGAATCGATCATCACAATTGGATATAATAGATCTTGGCATCTCGTGATATCTAACTATTTGAGTGATAAATAGTTCAACCAACTGTTCTATAGTATTATTCAGCTTAATGGGTAGAAAGTGTACAAATTTGATTAATTTGTCTACAATTACCCATATGGTGTCATGTCCTCCTATGGTTTTAGGTAACCCGACCATGAGATCCACAGTAATCTAATCTCACTTCTATTTTGGTATTATAATCTTCTATAGCTCTCCTATAGGATGTTGGTGTTCAAGTTTAACTTTTTGACATGTCAAACTCTTTTGGACATGTCAAACAAATCGAGCAACATCATTCTTCATTCCATGCCGTCAAAATTTTTCTTTTAGACCTTGATACATCTTGGTGGCTCCCAGATGATTAGAATATGGTGTTTTATGTGCTTCGTGTAGTATTTGTCTTCTTAAATCCTCCTTATTAGGAACACATACCCTTTTTTTTTACTAAAGAATGACTTCCTTTGAGATGCTAAATCCTATTTCTCTGTCCCTTATGACCTCTTTTTTTTTTTTTTTTTATGTTGAGTAATGAAGGATCTACTTCTTGTCATTCTTTCATGTTCTCGAGAAGGGTCAGTTGAAGAGACAAATTGACTATTGCTCCTATGATTAATTCGATCTTTGCCTTCTCAAGATCTTGTCGAAGAGAATTTGGCATTGGTCATATAGTCATAAAGGCATATCTTGCTTTTCGACTAAGAGCATCCACCACTCAATTCGCTTTCCTAGGATGATACAAAATTTTACAATCATAATCTTTGACCAGCTTAATCCAACTTCACTGTCTCATGTTAAGCTCCTTCTAGGGGGAAATATGTTTAAGAATCTGATGGTCAATGAAGATTTCACATTTGAGCTTGTCCAAGTATTGACACCAAATTTTTAAAACACTATTGCTGTAAGTTCCAAATCTTGGGTTAGGTAATTTCTTTCATGATCTTTTAGCTGGTGTGATGCATACGCAATTACTTTTTCATCCTGCATTAATACTGCTCTTAAGCTTGTCCTTGATGCATCACTATAGATTACAAAATTTCCCAAATTTGGATCTAGTATGGTCAGCACCAGTGTGCTTGTAAACTTTTTCTTTAGTTCTTGGAAACTCTCTTCATGTTTCGCAGTCTATTCGTACTTCTTCCCTTTTTGGGTAAGGGTGGTGAGTGGTGCAGTGTGTCTAGAAAATCCTTCAACAAAACGTCAATAGTAGCTTACTAACTTGAGAAAATGCCTAATCTCTGTAACACTCTTTGGCACTAACCACTTATTCAGAGGTTCAATTTTAGTGGGGTCAATTGAGACACGATCTTGTGATACCATATGTTCTAAGAAATGGACCTTTTCTAGCCAAATTTCACACTTTACGAATTTGGCAAACAACTGATACTCCCTTAGCAGCTGAAGTGCTATTCTCAAATGCTTTTTATGCTCTTTTGGAGTCCTTGAGTAAAGCAGGATATCGTTTATAAAAACAATGAAAATTTTTTCCAAGTAATCTTTAAAGACTTAGTTTATTGAGTCCATAAATGCTGTGTAACACCCCGAAATTTATTAAGTCTTATTAGAATGTAAAATAGCAGATTAGTGTGCCATAATGAATATTTTGAGTTTAATTTGGTCATTTTGTGAAATTTTGAAATTTATGTTATTTTTATTCTTTGATGATTTTTAATTACTTTGAATTATTTTAATTGTTATTTTAAATTTTAATAAAATGATTTGTTAAATACTAAGTAGCTTTTATTTGAAAATAGTGTGTTGTTGCACACGGTTTTGTGTAACTAATTTTCCCTCTCTTCCTCTATTTATTTCACCTCACTCTCTCTCTCATTCATTTTCTCTCTCTCCTCTCTCGCTCTTTCTTCTTCTTCTCTCTCTCGGTTTCATTCTCTCTCTCTCTTCCTCTCTTAAAATTTTTAAAACCAAAATTTGATTTCAAGCTTTAGGATTGTGGATTGAAGGCTCAGGAAGACGATTGAGCAACCACAAACTCGAATCAAAGCTTAATCCAAGGCTAGTTTTCAAAATTTCTTAACTTTTTAAATTTTTAAAATTTTCTTGTATTTTGAAATCTAAGCTTTTCTAAGCTTAGAAAACCTTCAATCTAGGTTAAATGAACTTAGATTAGCTAGAATATAAACTTTGTTTCATCAAAAATGGATTTGACTCAAGATTTTACATTTTTCTCAAATTTTTCTCATTTTTGGATTTTTTCAAAAATCTTGTTTAAAACTTGTTTTAATGCATTGAAAACTGATCTACTATGTTTTTCTATCAATTATGAGTATTACCCATGCCTGAGAATTGAGAAAACATGGTGAAATTAAAGATTTGAGCACGGGGAGGCCGAGACCCGTACTTGAAAAATTCTAGAATTTTTTCAGATCGACAGGCCAAACTTTGTATTTGGCAGGCCGGATTCATCCAACCGGCAGGCCGAACCTGAAAAAGTTTGACCGATGGGACTTGGACCTCCGGCAGGCAGAACTGCATAGTTTGGCCGGCTGAACCAGGGCGACCGGTAGGCCGACCGGGCATAATGAAATTTTGTGATTTTTCAGTTGTTTTCATCGTTTTAAACCCTGATTGAAATTTCAACTTTATAAAACGATTTTATAAACCTAAGTGGCACATTAGTACACTATGAGATGATTTAATAACCTAAGATATCTCAAGTTAGATACTGATGGACGCAGTTTATATATATTAGGTTGTGCGTGGATCCGCGGAGCTAACGTATAACGGACCGGGATTACGGTGTAGGACACCGCACGAGTATTGAGATAGGACTTCTACCCCTTCTTTGGTAGCTAGTTTTAAATGTTTTGGCCTTAAAAGAGTTTTAACAAAAATGTTTTCAATGATTGGTTGAAAAAGGATCTTTATTTACTAATTTTATAAATGGTAGAATTGAGGTGATTTTTCATAATAAACCTCATAATGAATGTAAATGATCACGTTTGGTAAAAAGGGATTTTAATAATCATGAAAAGATATACATATACATATTTTAGGGCATGATGCCATATCAGAGATCGGGTCGTATAGTGCGCGACCTTGGGGGCAGGTCCCGAAACTCAGTTGGGCCACTATGGTGGTGATTTACATATGGTTTGCCTAGGAAAAGAAAATGGTATTCTTTCTGGTCGACCTATAAAATTATTTTGGTAAGAAAAGTCTTTATTGGATTTCTTACTTCCGCATTTACTTAGTTGATTTATTATTTATTCATTTATTTGTTTATTTATCTGTTACTCATTTAAGTTCATTTTCTAAATGTTTATTTGATTAATGAAATTTCCTTTTAAAGAACTAAATGTTTTAAATAAATAGTCCTACTGAGCCTTTCGCTTACGTTTTATTTGTTTTAAAATCTTACCCCATAGGTAGATATCAGCTTAGGACCAGAGAAGAGTCCGCTGTTCGGACTTGCGACCAGTAGAAGATTTTGGTAGGTTGTATTATAGCAAGACAAGGCATGTAAATTCTTAACTTTCTTTATTTCTGGACTGTGGTTGTATTACAATATTTTCAGTACTGTGTGTGTGCACAAGATGTGGGCCAGTGGGACCAATTCTCGCCTCACCTTATATTGTGATTATTTTTTTACTGTTTCCTTATCGTTATGTTGTTATTCTCATTTGTTCAAATATTATAACCGTTAGCTATAAATAAATGATTTAAAAATTATCACATTTTTACTAATAAAATTGATTCTAAAACCTAATTTTTAACTAAATCCTTATTAAATTAACTTAATTAATCCACCACGTCACCTCCCGTACCCCGGGGCATGATAGAATGGTATCAAAGCTCAAGGTTATGAACCTTGAAAATTGTGCACACATAGGTACAATAATGAAATACCACTGACAGTCCAAATTTTGTTTTCAGAAGTGAAAGAATGGCACCTAGACGTCATTCGACAGCTGATGTCGAGTTTGGAAATGATGAGGGCATGATGAGGGCCATGTTTGCTACATTCCGACGGATGGCAGCCAGGGCAAGGCCAGATGATTCCAAGGCTAGTCGTCGGCATTCGTACTTTAAGGAATTTTGACATGCATCTGTCCTGACTTTTGACAGAACCAGGGACCCGTAGGTGGCGAAGTATTGGCTAGATTCGATCGTGAAGCATCTGGATACTCTTGGTGTGCCAATAGAGTATCGCATGGAGTTCACGACATATAAGTTTGAAGGTGGTGCTAACACTTGGTGAAAACAAGCAAAACGCCTAGAGAACAATGGTAACATCAGTTGGGATAGGTTCGAGGAGCTGTTTTACGATTTTGCTACTTTTTGCAAGGATACAAGGATCAAAAGGCGGTAGAATTCTATAGGTTGCAGCAGGGTGATATGTTAGTTCGAGAGTACGAGGCAAAGTTCAATGAATTGGCTAGGTTTGCTCCATCTGCAGTGGCATCGGAGCTTGAGAAGTGCATCAAATTCCAAGACGGACTCAAAACCCCTATTCGACGACAGGTGGTTGCCCTGTGACTCAGGAATTTTGGTGAGCTTGTGTCATAAGCAATATCAGTGGAAAATGATTACACACAGTACTGTGGGAATCGAGTCAAGAAAGAACAAGCAGGGTGACATGAACAGCGGCAGTAGCAGCTCATCCAGTAGCGGGCGCATCAACCCCTACAGCTTCCATTGTCACTATTGCTAGCAGCCGGGACACATCAAGAGGAATTGCCCGATCAAGAGTGCTTGCCTAGGATTCCAAACCGGAGAAGGAGCTAGTCGTCAGCCTCAGCTTCAGACTTTACCTCAGCCTCAGTAGTACCTTCGGCTTCCATTCCATTAGTTCTCTCCTTAGCATCCATATTCAACGTAAGGACACCAACCACAAAACTTTCAGTGTAATGTCCCTCAGTACCAAGCGTCGAGTACAGCCAATGTGTAGTCGCCATCATCACAGCAGTATCGACCAGTTAACCTAGGACCTAGCAATGTTGGTAGAGGAAAAGGGAAAGCTCCGGTATAGTTTCATATGATGACATCAAGGAGTTCAGATGTCCAGACCAGTAACACGGTTGTCGATGGTACAATTATGGTTTCTCAGTCTTTAGCACACGTGTTATTCGATACTGGTGCCACTCATTCTCTCATTTCGAGCTCATTTGTACATGCCTTAGGATTAGAAATAGAAGAATTTGATGAACACTTAGTTATAAGTTCACCCTTGGGGCGGGTGTGTGTGAAAAATATTTGTAAAGCTTGTAAAATAAAGATTGGGGACGAGATTTTGAAAAGTGATTTGATTGTAATCCCCATGAGATCATATGATGTAATCCTAGGGATGGATTAGTTATCTAGATATAGTGCAGTGGTAGATTGCCAGCTTAGGAAAGTAACCCTAGTGTCTGATAAGGGGACAGTGATCACTTACCAGGGTGGTGGTGATCGGTTAATGAGTGAGCGTCATATAAAGGCTTGTCTTGGAGGGCAGAATAACGTAGCTTGCTATGTCTTTCTTATGAGTTTGGAAGGAGAGCCTAGTGTTTCAAGAAGACATGTAGTGATTCCAGTGGTAGACGAATTTGAAGATGTCTTCCCCGACGAGCTACCAAGATTGCCACCGCATTGGGAAATCGAGTTTGGTATTGAATTGGTTCCAAGAACAACACCGATTTCTATAGCACCTTATCGTATGGCGCTAGCAGAAATGAAAGAACTCAGGAGACAGCTTTAGGAACTTGCTGATAAGGGATACATTCAGAATAGCACATCACCGTGGGGAGCATCGGTTTTGTTTGCAAAGAAACATGATGGAACTCTCAGGTTGTGTATAGATTATCGACAGTTGAATCGGGTTACAATCAAGAATATGTATCATCTGCCTAGGATTGACGAGTTATTTGATCAGTTGGGAGGCTCACGGTACTTCTCGAAGATAGATTTATGATCAGGATATCATCAACTTAGGATTAACGAAGAAGACATTCCTAAGACAGCTTTCAGGACTCAGTATGGACATTTCAAATTTCTAGTGATGTCGTTTGGATTGACGAACGCTCTGGCAGCTTTCATGGATTTGATGAACAGGATATTCAGGCTTTACTTAGATCAGTTTGTGATCGTGTTCATCGACAATATCTTGGTTTATTCTAAGACTTAGGAGGAGCATGAGCAGCATCTCGAGATCGTGCTTCAGACTCTACAGGAACATCAGTTGTATGCCAAGAAGGAAAAGTGTGAGTTCTGGTTAATAGAGGTCAAATTTCTAGGTCATGTCATCTCCGAGCATGGTATTTCGGTGGATTTGTCTAAGATAGAAGCCATAGTGAATTGAGAACGTCCGAGGAATGTGGCAGAGATCCGTAGTTTCTTAGGATTTGTAGGATATTACTAGAAATTTGTAAAGGACTTTTCGAAACTAGCAGCACCGTTGACAAGATTGGTCAGGAAAAATGTCAGGTTCGAGTGGAATGAAGAATGTGAGTTTGCTTGTCAAGAATTGAAGAATCGGTTGACTTTAGCTCCAGTGTTGATCATTCCCAGTAGTGACGAGCTGTATGAGGTTTATACGGATGCTTCAGGACGCGGACTCGGGTGTGTGTTGATGCAGCATGGACGTGTAGTAGAGTACGGATCGAGACAATTACAACCTCACGAGCATAACTACCCTACTCACGATTTAGAGTTCGCAGCAGTGATTCATGCGTTGAAGATTTGGAGATGTTATTTGTATGGAGTGACATTTCAGGTTTTCTTCGACCATAAGAGTTTGAAGTATCTGTTTACCTAGAGGGATTTGAACTTGAGGCAGCGGAGATGGATGGAATACATGGAGGATTACGATTTCGCGTTGCAGTACCATCCCGAGAAAGCTAATGTCGTCGTAGATGCGCTTAGTCGAAAGTCTTTAGGAATACTTGCATGTTTGGCTCTTGAAGATTGGAGAAGGGATGCGATAGTAAGTGAGTTCGGGCTACAGTATCATGAAGACTATGATCATGTTTCGGTGTACCACATGAAGACGACCCCAGCTCTTGTTCAGATGGTAAAGCAAAATTAGTGGCAAGACCAACATCTTCAAGGAATCTGGATGTGAATTCAGAATAGAGAGTAGTTTGAAGAATGGAGAATACATGCAAATGGATCATTGTACTTCAGGGAGCATCTAGCAGTTCCAGCAATTGCAAAAGTAACGAAGGCCATCATGGACGAAGCTCATAAGTCTTAGTTCGTCATTCATCCAGGAAGCACGAAGATGTATCGTGCCTTGAAGAGGCAATATTGGTGGAGAGGTATGAAGAAGGATATCCGGGAGTACGTGGCCAAATGTATGACTTGTCTTCAGGTGAAAGCCGAGCATCAGAAGCCAACAGATCAGCTTAGCCACTTCCTATTCTAGGGTGAAAATGGGAACACGTGACGATGGATTTTCTTACTGGATTGCCAAGGATGGAACAACGGCATGATGCGATTTGGGTCGTGGTCAACAAGTTAACAAAGTCAGCTCATTTCATTCCGTTCAGGTCGACATGTTCGAAGAGGATTCTCGGGGAATCGTATCTACAGAACATAGTAAGATTGCACGGAGTTCCTTTGTCCATCACCTTAGATAGGGATGCCAAGTTTAATGCCAAATATTGGAGGAGCTTCTAGGAGGCTATGGGCACAGATTTGAACTTCAGCATGGCATTTCATCCTCAGACTGATGGGCAATCTTAGCGAGTCATTCAGATTCTTGAAGACATGTTGCGTGCTTGTGCGTTAGACTGCGACAGGAATTGAAAGAAGTACTTGCATCTGGTGGAGTTCGCATACAACAATAGCTATCAATCGAGTATTGGTATGGCACCGTTCGAAGCATTATATGGATGACCGTGTCGATCATCGGTGTGTTGGGCCGAACCAGAAGATAGAGTTATTCTTGGACCGGATGAGATTCGCGATAGCAATGAGAAGATTGTCGTGATTCGAGATCGACTGAGAGCAGCTTAGAGTCGACAGAAAAGTTAAGCGGATAAAAGACATCGACCCTTGGAATTCGAGGTTGGAGACTTTGTACTCTTGAAGGTATCTCCTTGCAAAGGCAATTCACGGTTCGGGGTCAAAGGAAAACTCGCGCCAAGATATATTGGACCGTTTGAGATCATTCATCATGTTGGTGTGGTTGCTTATCGACTCAACCTTTCTTCAGAACTTTTGCATGTTCAAGACGTATTTCATGTGTCAATGTTTCGAAAGTGTCCACTCGAGCAGGATAAGATCGTTTCATTGAAGGACGTACAGATTCAGGAAGACACGACGTATGAAGAAATGCCGATCCAGATCATCGATCGTAAAGTGATTAGTTTGCGTCGTCATGAGATCCCGTTTGTTAAGGTCATGTGGCAGCATCACGGGGTTGATGAAGCCACTTGAAAATTAGAGTCAAGTATGCGGGAGTTGTATCTACATTTGCTTTATTTTTGAGCTTATTTATAAATTTTAGGGACGAAATTTCTTTTAGGGGTGGAGAGTTGTAACACCCCAAAATTTATTAAATGTTATTAAAATGTAAAATGGCAGATTAGTGTGCCATAATGAATATTTTGAGTTTAATTTGGTCATTTCGTGAAATTTTAAAATTTATGTTATTTTTATTCTTTTGATGATTTTTAATTACTTTGAATTATTTTAATTGTTATTTTAAAATTTAATAAATGATTTGTTAAATACTAAGTATCTTTTATTTGAAAATAGTGTGTTGTTGCACATGGTTTTATGTAACTAATTTTCCCTCTCTTCTTCTATTTATTTCACCTCACTCTCTCTCATTCATTTTCTCTCTCTCCTCTCTCGCTCATCTCTCTAGCTCTTTCTTCCTCTCTCTCTCGGTTTCATTCTCTCTCTCTCTTCCTCTCTCAAAATTTTTGAAACCAAAATTTTATTTCAAGCTTCAAGATTATGGATTGAAGGCTCGGGAATGCGATTGAGCAACCATAAACTCGAATCAAAGCTTAATCCAAGGTTAGTTTTCAAAATTTCTTAACTTTTTAAATTTTTAAATTTTTCTTGCATTTTGAAATCTAAGCTTTTCTAAGCTTAAAAAACCTTCAATCTAGGTTAGATGAACTTAGATTAGCTTGAATATAAACTTTGTTTCATCAAAAACTGATCTGAATCAAGATTTTTCATTTTTCTCAAATTTTTCTCATTTTCAGATTTTTCCAAAAATATTGTTTAAAACTTGTTTTAATGCATTGAAAAGTGATCTACTATGTTTTTCTATCAATTATGAGTATTACTCATGCCTGAGAATTGAAAAAATAAGTTGAAATTGAAGATTTGGGCTCGGGGAGGCCGAGACCCGTGCTTGAAAAATTCTAGAATTTTTTCAAATCGGAAGGCCGAACTTCATGTTAGGTAGGCCGGATTCATTTGACCGGTAGGCCAAACTTGGAAAAGTTCAGCCAATCAGACTTGGACCTTCGGCAGGCCGAACTGCATAGTTCGGTTGGCCGAACCAGGACGACCGGCAGGCCGACCGGGCATGATGAAATTTTATGATTTTTCACCTGTTTTCATTGTTTTGAACCCCGATTGAAATTTCAACTTTATAAAACGATTTTATAAACCTAAGTGGCACACTAGGACACCAAGAGATGATTTAATAACCTAGGATATCTCAAGTTAGATACTGATGGACGTAGTTTATATATATTAGGTTGTGGTAGATCCGTAGAGCTAACGTATAGCGGACTGGGATTACAGTATGGGACACCGGCATGAGTATTGAGGTAGGACTTCTACCCCTTCTTTGGTAGCTAGTTTTAAATGTTTTGGCCTCAAAAGGGTTTTAACAAAAATGTTTTCAATGATTGGTTGAAAAAGGATCTTTATTTACTGATTTTATAAATGGTAGAATTGAGGTGATTTTTTATTATAAATCTCATAATGAATGTAAATGATCACGTTTGGTAAAAAGGGATTTTAATAATCATGAAAAGATATACATATACATATTTTAGGGCATGATGCCATATCAGAGATAGGGTCGTATAGTGCGCAACCTTGGGGGTAGGTCCCGAAACCCAGCTGGGCCACTATGGTGGTGATTTACTTATGGTTTGCCTAGAAAAAGAAAATGGTATTCTTTCTGGTCGACCTATAAAATTATTTTGGTAAGAAAAGTCCTTATTGGATTTTTTACTTCCACATTTACTTAATTGATATATTATTTATTCATTTATTTGTTTATTTATCTGTTACTCATTTAAGTTCATTTTCTAAATGTTTATTTGATTAATGAAATTTCCTTCTAAAGAATTAAATGTTTTAAATAAATAGTCCTACTGAGCCTTTCGCTCACATTTTATTTGTTTTAAAATCTTACCCCATAGGTGGATATCAGCTTAGGACCGGAGAAGAGTTCGCTGTTCAGACTTGCGACCAGTAGAAGATTTTGGTAGGTTGTATTATAGCAAGACTAGGCATGTAAATTCTTAACTTTCTTTATTTCTGGATTGTGGTTGTATTACAATATTGTTAGTACTGTGTGTGAGCACAAGATGTGGGCCAATGGGACCCATTCTCACCTCACCTTATATTTTAATTGTTTTTTTACTATTTCCTTATCGCTTATGTTGTTATTCTTATTTGTTCAAATATTATAACAGTTAGCTATAAATAAATGATTTTAAAATTATCACATTTTTACTAATAAAATTGATTCTAAAACCTAATTTTTAACTAAATCCTTATTAAATTAACTTAATTAATCCACCACGTCATCTCTCGTACCCCTGGGCGTGACATGCTATTAGAGCATTAATCAACCCAAACGGTATTACACAAAATTTGTAATGTCCTAATGTTTCCAAAACACTGTCTTTGGGACATCTCCCTCCTTGACCCGAAGTTGATCATATCCAGAGCGTAAATTGATCTTTGGAAATATGGTTGCTCCCTTTAGCTGATCAATCAGACCGTTGATTCTAGGAAGAGGATACCTATTTTTAATTGTAACTTTGTCTAGTTCGTGGTAGTCTATACACATCTATAAAGTTCTATCTTTCTTGTTGATGAATAGCATAAGTGCTCCTCAAGATGAATAACTTGGTCGTATGAATCCTTTGTTTAAAAGTAATTGAAGCTAGGACTGAAGCCCCTTAAGTTCGGCTAGAGCCATGTAGTAGGGAGCCTTTGAGATTAGTGCAGTGTTAGGCGTTAACTCAATCCCAAATGAGATCTCTCATTCTGAAGGTAATCCGGTAACTCATTTGGGAATACATCAATGAATTCATTCACGACTAGGACATCCTCTAGTCCTAACTAAGCTTTTTGATCTTTGCTTACTAAATTTACTAGAGAACTTATACACCCACTGTCTAGCAATTTGTCTGCATTTAAAGCAGATATCAATGCTTTTGGCATTCCCAAGGTTCTCTTGGTATAGACAAACTTCTTGTCCTTGGTGGGCCAAAAAGTGACCTTGTGATGTCGACGGTTGATTTTGGCATCATACTTTCCTAGGAAATCTATTCCTAGAATTACATCATAATCTTAAATGTTGATTATTATTAAATTGATAAACAATTCTTTGTTACCAATGATGATTGGTACATGACGTAACCAATGATCAGAATTCAATACTTCACCAGAGGGAAGTGCAGCTGTAAAAGTTTGTTCTATCCTATCCCCTTTAAATCCCATGCATTTTGCAAACTTAAGTAATGCAAATGAATGTGCAGCTTCAAAGTCAAATAAAACATAAGCATTAGTTTTAGCTACAAAAGGACCTATAACCACCGCAGAGGTTCCCACATTGGCTTTATTTTTGGTGTAGGTATAAATTTATGCACTGGGTTCTGGTGCTTCCAGTCACCCCTAACCAATGCTAGGTCCTTCAATTTGAAATTGAACTGTGTGGAGCTAAGGTCTTTGGGGTCTTTGTTGAGTCTGTTGGAACTGGGTCTAGTTGAATTGGTTTTGGTTGGACTAGTTTTGAGGGTTGGAAAAACAATTCCTAGCATAATGTCCCTCTATGCTACAAATGAAGCATTTATTGCTGCCAGCTTTGCACTCTTCCACATGTCTTTTCCCATATTGTCCACACATCGATTTGCTATTCTCTCCATCATTTACCTTTTTCTGAGATTGACTTTTCTGACTAACTTGATTACCAAAATTCCATTTTCTTTTGTTATTGTTGCTAACGTTACTATAGTTGTGACCAAATAGGTTACTTTGATTTTGACTTTTACCTGTATTACTTCCTTGTCCTTTAGACGGAGGAACTAGGCTCTACTTTGCCAAAGCTCTTTCTTTAAAAGAATACTATTATTATCTACACTGTAGGTGGGATTTGGTACGTACTAGTTGACTGCAACATACTTAATCAATTTTTTCCCGTCCCCTTAACGAATAGCCTTCGTGTCCTGCCTACACAATTTTTTGTTATAAGCAATCTTATTCAATATCGAGCCTCTAGTCAATTGTTAAATATAAACACTAACAATCAACTTTGGTTATTAGTGGTTCTTTTTTAAAAAACCTTAGGCATAATAGAACTTATTTGCTTATCTGTAAACACCTTCCTATTATCCTCGGAGCTAGGGCAAAATTTTCTATTATAGGCCTTGTTTTATTTCAAGTGTTTCAGGGGCCGTTCGGCCTATTTTTGTGAAAAATGTCTTAAAACTTTTTGAGCTTACTTTTGTCATTTAAACCTAACATTTTGTTTTTTTTTTCTAATTATGACAATGAGTTTGAGGTGTCGATACTTATTTTGTGGCAGAAACCCGTTCCTACTAAACTTTGCAATTTTTTCCGTTTTGTGAAAATTTGATGATTTTGCCCCTGGTTTTGAAAATCAACCTTATTACATCATTGGATTCAAATATTTTTTGTCTAAACAGGATGTGAATCCCCTAAAGTTTTGGAATCCAATACTTTCAATAAAAAAAAAAAACTTTTCTTTTCTTTCTTTTTTAATTAAAAATTTTTGTGGTTTAAAATTTCAAAAAATTATAACTCATGAGCCAAGCAGAATTTTCACAAATCGTCAGTGATCTTTAATCATTTCGATTAATTCTAAAATTTTCATGCTTTAACTTTCCTGAAATTCGGACTGCACAGAGGTGTTTTAGGCCATTTTTCAAATCTGTGTCCTTAGAGAAAAACTTTAAAATTTTACCCTCCATGAATTTTTCAAACTTTTGTTTATCAAAGTTGCTACTTCCACTGTGTTTGGCAGAACCAATATGTTTTTAAAAAAACTTAATGATTCCAAAACCTATCAAAACCCTATATTTAATTAAAATGCTAAAAATTACTTTTTTGTGCTAAATTTTAAACTTTAAAAACCCTAGTTCCTTACAGCAGTACATACCACATAGCATGAGATAAGTCATATAAATATGTCATAACACCCCTTAAGTGTGTCATAATATATATTAGGTTTTTACATAACAAAAATATCCCAAAAAATAATTTCTTAGGTTTAGTTTAGAATTTACCCAAAGCTTTCCTTTGTGTTTTTAAGGTTCTCTACCTACACTTGTTCTTGACACTCTCTCTTGACATAAACGACGAAAAATTTCTCGTTGAATCCCCTTCCAAAAGCCAAAAAAAAAAAAAAAGCTCAAAAAAGAAGGAAAGTTTGGAATTTACCTTTTATTAAAATTTGATTTTGTTCTTGAACTTTTTGGAGGTTGATTCTTTAATTAAATTTGAAAGAAAATTTTGGGTAAAGTAGGTTAGTCGCTTCAGGTGAGTTAGGAGAAAAAGAAGGATTTTTTTTCCCCATTTTTTGGCCACCTTTTTATTTAAAAAGCTTCCTTTTTGGGATTTTTTTTTTCAATTTTCACAACTTTGGGGGCAAAAAATTAAAATTTTTTTGTCTCCTCCACCCATAAATGCCATGTGTTTCGCTAGAATGGGTGGCAAAATTTCAACCTTTTATGTTAAAGTAAATGGGTCCAACAACCTTTTTACACCATATAAATTTACACTACTGTACTTTCCTATATTGTCAGTGTAGAATTTTGTATAGATATTATCTTTAATGGTCTAAAATTACACTGACTCACTTTTTCCCATACTGACTATTTCCTATCACAGTATTTCTTACATCTATACTTGTACTTTAATAGAACCATTTACTGTAGTATGTACTCTTTTACCAATGTGTATCTTTTTACACTGTATTCATCAACTAACGAGCTTCCAACACAGAGATCTTTTTACCAACTTTTTAATTGGCAACAAACCATTTTTATACTACTTGGACTATAGCATAATTATTTACTTTGATTAACATTCCTCTATTTTTACTAATTCATACCACAAAATTTGTATTTATTGTGATATAAATTTTATTTTGAGAGTATTTTACAAATTTTTTTTAACAATCATCCCCACAAAATTTGCATTTTAAATATACTCCTAATTGCATAGAATTTTATAGATATAATTTACATCAATATTATCTGTAAATATTTCATTTTATCGTAGTTTTACAAAGTACAATTCATTAAAGAAAATTCATTATTTAAATCCAAGTAAATTCTAGATTTAAGTAAATGAATTTTCTCGAACATTATATGAACACTACTACATAGTTCCCTTTACTACTTTCTCATTGTCACATCACACTGTATATGTCCTGAAAAGATAAAATATAGAGGATGAGCAATAAAATACTTAGTAGGGAACTATTACTCACCATTTGGTTTTATTGCTTACCATATTAAATAATGTTGGTTAATTTATTTTCAAACATAATATTGTTTATTTTATAACAATTCCATTATGTTCATATCTGGTAGATACCCTATAAATAAACCTTACCTATTTATATAACATATAATATAATTTATAATTAAATAATGTTTTTTGGTATTTACAATGAAATCAAGAATCACGTCTCTACACTTAATGTAACCCCAAAGGACATGCTTGACAACTCAATACACTAAGCCATGAGTTATCGGTGAAGGGACATCGAGTCCCGAATCCTCACCAAGACGTTTATTATATAATGTGCTCTAGGACTTTCGACCCAATGGAGCGTTGATGCTTCCCCTTATTTTATGTTTTAGGGTGTACATGCATAAGGACGTAACCGCTGCCCTCTTCATATCTCACCATCCTCTCATATCCTTACCGATATGTATAAAGTTTGTATTATCTAACCATGCTTTTCAAAATTATATTAAAACATGTCAAATCACTTAACCTCACTGTACATTACAGAACGGGTCCACAGTATTATGTTCGAAGTGATATTCATAAAATAATATTAATAAAGTAATATATATTTTATCTTGCAAAGAAAATAACCATTTTTAATTAACAAAACCTCACAAAAAGTTGAGTAATAGAGTCCTTATCTCAAAATGGGTCCCGAAAGGAATGCGGACAACTAGAAATGAGTCACGGAGATTCCTAAAGCAATAATTACTAGTTCACATCTCCATTCCATCGATCTACTTTGCCTCGTTTTGCATGCATTCAATACATGATGATTTTTAATGGAATTGAATTAACCTAAACGAAGGTCATGGTTGTGTCCGAAATGTCGAAACGAGTTAAGAGGTGGTTTTGAATCATCCATCAGAGGTTGGGTCAATTATAAACCAGCTATGACCAACTTGATCGACGCTGATTGGTTTGACTGGTGTTAACTATGTTTGACTAAAGTTGACCAGCTTTGATTAGGCTCCGATGGCAGCTGGTCTCCCTACTAAATCGAACCTTCTAAGTTCATTAGCAGTGTCAAATTCACCAAATTTAGTCAGCAAGTGCTCTGATTGGGCTTGTTTTCTCAATTTTTCTAGTGACCTTGAGTTTTGACCTTTTGGGGATGCAACCACGAAATTGACCTGGGTGTAATATTGCCTAGTCCCCCTTGAGTTGATTTGTAGTCTCAATTGTAGATAACAACCCTTCGGAGTGGCAGATCAGATATGGCTCATAATGTATGGCAACGACGCTCCTTATTTTTCGATAGGGAATGGCAATGTCATAAAATTGATGAGCGAATTTTGATGCCCGAAGTCCTCTAAGTGTTTTGGCAGTTGTGGTGAGAAAAACGATGGCCTAGAAGGCATTCGTCAGAGTTGGCTGCGACAAAGGCCAGAATTTGCAGCTTTGGCGACTATCTTTCGGTGATCTTTAATGGGCAAGACTAGTCTAGTTTTGTTCTTTTCATCGTTATGAGTCCAAAGAGATCGAAATTGTCACATTCGAAAGTCATACGGAAATGTTATAACAGTAAAAAATTTGACAGTATTGGAAATTTGACTGGCGATTATCACGACTATGGTTTGAATTGTTAGCGACAAGGCACATTGTTGGACTTGGCTCGGAGAGCTTTCCATCAATACCAACTACATCGAAGATGGACTCCAAATGCTTGCCAATAATTTTGAACGGAGATTTTTTTTTGCTCTTTTCTTTCTACTCAAGCTCACGCACAGAAAATCTCTTCCTCGACTATTTTTTAAAGGAGTATGTGAGTGCTAAAATTAGGCATAAGAAATATAATATTAAAATTATTTAATATGTAGTAGTGTTATAGTTGGTAAGATTAGATATTTTGAAATAAAATAATATAAATCATTTTTGAAATAAAACTAATTTTAATAATATATATATATACATATTTAAAAAATTCGGTGCATTAAAAAAGTGGTACAAATTGCCGATTCGTAGGTCCAACCCTTTTTCAGAAAGATATTTGTTTTATAGTTTGATTATTATTTTATCCATTTTTCATTTTTTTAAAAAGAATCAATTTATTTTGCATGGAAAATATGGTAATTTAAAAATAAAACTTATCCTTTCCTCTTCTTTCTTTTCGATACAAAACAAGAGAGAAGGATAACCATCATCCTTCATTCCTAACAAACAATCCATCCTTTCCTTCGTATGGTCTTTACTTCTTACCCTATCCATTTTCACCTCTTTGTATCCCTCTTATCAAACCTCACCTATATAGTTTCTAAGAATAAAAAGATAAATTGAAAAATAATTAAAACCATGAGGTATATTTATTTAATTAATCTTATTTTATAAATAGTCCCTACATTACAGTTTCAATTTCACCTCACTCTTTGACTTTTTTTCTCAATTTATGCAGTTATGCTATAGTTGGTCTCTCCTTCAAAGTTCTATGGATTTAGACTTATCATATATCTCTAAAATCCTACAAGCACTAGTATTTCAATAAAATTATTGAGTTCCATGGATTGTTTATTTATGTTACAAGAGTGCTCTATGCATAATTCCTTTTCAAACTCCGTTTTTATTTTCGAGTCCGTTTGGTTTGTAGTTCAAATCACGATTTGAATCATTTTGCTACAGTATTTTCTCTCATAAAAATTTAAACCTTTATTCAAATTTTTTATTCAAATCTATGAACCAAACGGACTCTCCTTTTTTAACTCGTCACTCTAATTTAATCCAATAGTCGCCAATTGAGACACCTTCAAGTCTATAACCTCTTTTAAAACGATATTCTTTTTCATTTAATCTTCTACGAATTTCCTTTGTAACGACTTAATATACCCTTATTTAAAAAAAAAACTCAGAAAGCAAATCAGATGCTAACTTCCCTTTTAAAAAATAAAATAAATCGTATTCTTAAGTCTCTCTCCTTTGTTCCATCATCTAGTTCCTTCTTCCTCCAAAAACGCCGCCCACCTCCTGTCCTAAACTCCAGTCCAACACCGCCACCTCTAGTGGAATCTCTGGGCACCCGAAACTTCAGAGTTGCACAGCGACAAGGTTTGTCAAATCAAGTTCCAGAACTGACTTTTTGAATCTCAACCCTTTTTCTATTTTAAATTGTTGTTTAAAAGGGTGAGCATTCATATATAAGTGTTTTATTAAAAAAAAAAAAAAAAAACCAACAAGTTTCTAGTCATCTTGGCTTTTTTTTTTTCCCGAACTTTAAGATATAAAAATTCGAGGGAGAAGACGAATGAACAATACTGGGCAAACCGTCCGACTAGTGAACCTAGTCAAAAAATCTTAGATTGGTCCGAACGGTCTTACTGATTCGAACTATCCATCTGGTTCGAAAATTATTGAAAGATTGAATACTCTTTGTAATTTCTAGACCATTCCAACCGCGCACTAAGAGAACCTGTTGGAACGGGCTTCTTTCTTACCAATCCATTAATATTTCTAATTGGAATAATTTTCTTCATTTTTTAGTATGTTTTAATGTACTTTCATAGTGATATCATTTTTTAGTTTTTATAGAAAAATGGATAAGATTGTATAATATTATCAACCAATTGAAACATGCACTCCCGCTTGCACATACCTTAGGAACTAACATTTTCGTACAAAAATATATAATTTTTTATAAAAAAATAGGTTTTTAGTAATTAAAATTGTATTCGAGTGTTTTTATATTAAAAAAGATCAAGAAATTTATTAAAATAAATTATTTTTGTGCGGCAATTAAAGAAAATAATTATGAACGTAGCATTGGGGGAAAAAAAGAAAAACAAGAACATATAAGGAAAAATGGCAAAAATTAAAAAAAGACACAAAAAGAATAAAATGAAAAAAGTAATAAGTAAAAAAAGATACCTTTTATATATATATATATAAGACAAAAAATTGAAAAGAGACAATTATAAATAAAAAACAATTTAGAAACTGAGTGTGAAAATAAATTAAGAGACAATGGGATGAAGCAACTAAAAAAGTTAGTAGAAAAGTGAGGAGAAACAAATGAATGACCAAAAGATGAAAATAAAAAATAAATAAATATAAGAGAAGACTAAAAATCTAAAAGGATAAAAAAAAAAAAAAAGCAAAGAACTCCTCAAAAAAATCTTCATTTCGTCTTTTGGAGAGTCTTTTTTGAGAAACAAATTGTCTTATATTTATATATATATATGTTAAAAGATACATATTATTTGTTGTATGCATATAGAAAAATATATTTGAGAGGAACTCAAAAAAAAAGTTTTTATAAGGATTTTTATGCAAACAAATTATTTTAGTTGGGCATTTGGGAAAAAAAATCTATGAGACTCTATTAACATTGGTGGCCCAAAGAATAAATGCTTTAATTGTATCTATGATATTTTTAGTAAAATAAATAATAATGTGATCATTTCATATATTAATAATAGTATTCATATTATTTTTATATTAATGATTGTATATTAGCAAACATGTGATCTGTAACTATTGAAACTAAATATTAGGATTGGACATATATAGGGTTTGCATACAGATAAATCTAATTTAGAGACTAAAAGTCTAAATCTTACAGTGCGCAGTCTTTTTATAGAGTTGAGAATTTTATACATGATAGAATATAAGAGGGATCTACATCCAATTAGGAAAATATGTTCACAAAATCCGTCAATCCATTTAATCTATTCCAATCTGGGATTATGAAAAGTACATATTGGTATATACATTATATTTTATATATATAGAAATATAGATAATTTTTAATATATAAATCTATATATATATGGCATTGTGTCTAAAGTTTATATACTTAAAAAGAAAAATAAGCTTAGCGTAACTATAAAGCCCAACATTACTTAATTATGACTTTAACTCATGTTTAAAATTTATTTAAGTTAGTTTGTTATAATATTTTGTAATGTTACAATTTAGTTTATTATCAAAAACTTGTATTCGATTTGCTTGTAATATGTTAGATATTATTAAATCATGTTATGTTATGTTATATTATATTAATATTAATTTCAGTTTTGTTAATAAATTTAAAGACCCATTCTATGAATTTTCAATATCCAATCCATAAGATCTATAGATTTTGGATCAGCTTGAGGCTATTCACGGATTGGTTTCGGATTGAGATTTTTTCAATACAATATGTTACAACGAATGATGAGTACTTAGACGAGTGACCGTCATGTAGTATAGGAGAACTCCCTTCACCAACCATGTCCCCATAAAGGTGTGGTTCAAAAAAGGCTCAATAAGAGAGTTTGATCCTTGAGAAATAACAAGGAAATGCGGACATCGTTTTTGAACTGCTATAATTCTGTCGATAAGCCTAGCTATTATTATGCTCTTTTGGAGCGACCTTGGAAATTCTTCGATCAAATGGTGAAACCCGAGATATGGCTTTTACCTGAGGTAATTGTTCCTTAATGAATATTGCATTTCTATTGCATATATTTTCCTTTTAACAAATTTTTTAAGCTAATTAAATTTGTGCAACACTTAGAAGAAGCCATGTACGACATAAGGAAAAGGCAACACAAGTATCCCAATGTTATAAACCAAGACGTTGTCATCTTAGATGAGATATCTGGACAAGTAACAATTTCGAGGCAAATAAGGACCTTTTGGATGAATTAGTAATGAACTACGTTTGGGGTAAGTATCCAAAAATGGGAAACCACATTGTGGTGCAAAGGCGTCGTACTTCTCATTATATGTAGAAGAAAAACATTGGATTATGTTATAACTCTTGGCTGAAAGATGGAAAGACAAGACATAAAATTCCAATATATACGATGGTTCTATTTATACTTTAAACGTCTGGATTTTTCAAAAATATTATGAATGCTCTATGGACGTGCCGACACGCACATGACTTAACCCAAAACTATTTGTAAGTGTATTTTTAAAGTTTCATTAATTGGAAAAACTAAACAAAAAAGCCATGTTGATGTCAACAGGGAAGATTGTGCCATTGACGCTGCAAAGTACATCGAATATCACATACAAGGTTACTCATCGTCAGCCATTGATGATGACATAAATTATTTTTGGGAGAAGATGGCGACGGAGATTTGTCATAATGAATAACTCACTTAATTTTTGTATTTGTATAAGTACGCATCCGAGATTGGTGCGGCGGCGCAGCGGCGGATCTTTATGGTATTACTTTAGTTTTTGGACTTCAATTTTTTAATTGTGTATGATGTGAAAAGCTCGTCTATTATCACTTTTTTTAACCTTTATTTGCAATAATGAAACCCGTTCCAGCTGCGCGTAATGCACACTGGTCGAAACAGTTGGAAAGAAGCAGATTAATAGAGTGTTTGATAAAGTGGTTAACATTATTGGTTAGAACTTTTTTTACTGTAGCATGTAAAAGCTTTACATTGTAACGGTTTTTTTTTTTTTTTTTGTTACTATAACATATAAGAGTTATACATTATTTAAAACCGAAAAAATTATCCAAACTGTGGTCCAAACCGACTAACCAAACAGGTTAATATATTTTAAGCATGTCTCATCTTCGGATCGCGCCGAATGCATATCGATTGAAATGGTTGAAAAGCAATAGATTCAATTTAAAGCATATCTCCTTTTTCGACCGCGAGAAATGCATACAGGTTACAACGGTAGGAAAGCATCAAATTCTATTTTTGAAGTATATCTCATTTACCAATCATGTGTCAGAATGGTTGGAAAGAATCAGATTCCATTTTAAGCATATCTCATTTTCTGACCCCCAGAATGCATACTGGTTGGAAAACAATATATTCTATTTAAAGAATATCTCATTTCCCGGCTATACGGAATGCATACTGGTTGGAATGGTTGGAAAGAAACAAATTCTATTTAAACAATTTAAGATATAAAATATGAAAATGCTAATGATAACAATAACAATAGCATTACTATAGACAAGAGTGATAATGTGTTACCGATTATTATACACCCAACATCCTCTAATATCTAATTTACTTGGTTTCACAAAATTTAATATCTAATAATAATAATAATATTAAGGATTTATTTTTTAAAAAAAAAGTAAAAGAAAAAAAGGAAGGATTTCAAAATACATGTGTTTGCGAATCATATAACCCTCTAATAGTTTTCTAATAATACGATCCCTTTATTACAACCTCTAATATCTAATTTAACAATAGCTTTACAAGAGTGATAATGTGTCACTGATTATGATATACCCAACACCCTCTAATATCTAATTTAATTGGTTTCACAAAATAATATCTAATAATAATATTATTAAGAAGGATTTCTTTAAAAAAAAAGGTAAAAGAAAAAGACGAAGGATTTCAAAATACATGTTTTTTTTGCGAATCATATTACCCTCTAATAGTTTTCTAATAATCCTTTTATTACAACTACCAATCATCTATTAATTGTTGAATTCTAATGGGTTCACTTTAGTCCAAGCAACCTTTCCAATTGAGCATATCGTTGAGCAAGCTTCTCATCAAAATTGAACTTCTAATTGTTAAAGTCAATATTATAATATTATAACCATAATGTTGTTGATTTAGCTACGATCGTCTTATTAATAGTTAAAGTCTAATAGGTTCATCTTATTCTAAGTAACCTTTCAACCGAGCATATTGGTGAGCAAGCTTCCTACAAATTTAATTTTCAATTTAATTTCTAAAAAACAAATTTTTTACGAATCAGATTACCCTCTAGTATTTTTCTAATAATATGATCCCTTTATTACAACCACCAATCGTCTATTAATAGTTGAATCCTAACAGGTTCACCTTAGTCTAAGCAACCTTTCCAATTAAGCATATTGTTGAGCAAGCTTCTCATCAAAATTGATCTTCTAATTGTCAAAGTCAATATTATAATATTATAATCATAATGTTGTTGATTTTAGCTGCCGATCATCTTATTAATAATTAAAGTCTAATCGGTTCAGCTTATTCTAAGTAACCTTTCCAACCGAACATATTGGTGAGCAAGCTTCCTACAAATTTAATTTTCAATTTAATTTCCCCAATTGTATAAATAGAATCCCTTTGATATTATTTGTAATTATTCTTAGCTTAAAATATCTAGCTAAATCATTTTTGTCTTTATTCATCATAATAAAAACCGCTCTAACTGGTATTCGTTCAGTCCTGTTGAAACAGTAGGAAAACAATAGAAATATTTTAAGTAAATTATATTTTTTGACGGTGTAGACCGGTTCAAATGTGTATCGATAAGAACGGTTGGAAAACAACATAATTTTTAAGTAAATTGTATTTTCTGACAGTGCAGACTTGTGTAAATGTGTATCAATGAGATGATTGGAAAACAACGGAAACTTTTTTTTAGGATATTGTAGTTTTGATTGTGCAACTGGCGCGAATGTGTTAGGTAAAGCAATATAAATTTTGTTTAGCTTTTTGATTGACAAGCAAAAGTTGCAAGTATGATCATAGTCATGATCAAACTACTTCAGAACGATGAAAAAGTGAAAAATAAGTATAATTATTATAACGATGTTATTTATGTAGCCATTATTTAATTATATAATTTAAACTTCAACATGTTTTAAAGTAAAGTAAATAAATTGTGGAATAATTTTTTTTTAAAAGAGAAATCTTGATGATCAATTCTTGTTATATATATATTTTTTAAGAAATGCTAACTCCTTAAGATGTAATAAGAGTTATTATGTTTCAATATAATAATAATAATAATAATAATAATAATTTGTTAGGACTTCATTTTTTAAATCTGTCATTATAATAATTTCTTAAAACATAATAATAATAATTTCATAAATATTTTTTGAAACATTTTGTTAATTTGAATTAAGAAACATATCTTATTAAATCATTTCTAAATTAAAACATTTTCTTTTAAATCATAAATATAATTATTTAAAACTACTTCTTTTAAACTTTTTGTTAATTCAAAATAAACTTTTAAAAGCTTTTCTAAAATTAAATGTTATAATTTCTTACTTGAAAATTTACGTATATTTTTTGCATTTTTTATTGCAACATTTTTAAATCTGAAAATTTTTTAAACTAAGGTTGTATAATTAAAACATTGGCTTCTAAAACATTTTTACATAAATTCATGGACTTATTAATACATACATAATTTCATAAAATAGAAATATGCTTAATTTTGTAAAATAAAAGTGCACAAAATTTCGCAAACTAAAAATGCAAAAATATATTACATTTATATAAGCGGTGTCTATTCTCATCTATATCATTCGTCAAACGCTTACTATTGCCCATCAAGTGTTGCTAACAGGTTTTTTACCTACAACATGAGCTTAACTGAATAAGCTTTCTCTTAGCAAGTAATAAATTAGACTTGCAAAATATATTTGGAAAACATTTAATTAAACATGCATGAATATTTTATGTTTTGTTATCAACTTGCTTTATGCTTAATTATTTAAGCTTTAATTTATCTTATTGATTGGGCCCGAGTGATCATACCGGCTGTGTACGTTCCTCGGGAAGTTAAGGTTTGTGAGATTCCCAACGACACCGAGATCATAGACTATCGTAGACTGAGTCAATGCCTTCTTGTAAGTCGAGAGGTTAGTACAATACCTTTTACTTGTTTTATTTGTTTAACTTATATTATTGTGTGTATTCAGTATGACATGTTAATACAAAGCATCACAAATTCATAAATCATCTCATAAACATGTTTAACTGAAGGTGAGTAAGTAGTATAATTTAATACAATATACCTTACTTGTTGCCTATGACACAATATCATAACATACAACACATGGCATGATTTAAACTTAACAAATTATACTCGTAACATAACACAATATAGTATACCATGATGTGGCATACATGATATGGTATAACATGGTATGCCATGAGGCGATTCAACATATCATACATAGATGACATAACATATCACTAACCATACATTTCATAATTTTTATAAAAACATGTGAACATTTTATTTCAAAATTGTTCATGCTATAGGCAAAATTCCTCTTACCTAGACTTCAAGCTAAGTGGATCCAATTGAATCTCGCTTGTTCTACGAAAATGGTCCAGCAGTGACCATGGATGGCTATGAATATTTCTCAAAGATTTCCAATCATTAGAAAAGTCATTTTGGACTCTGTTACTGTAGTTTCCTTTCCTCAATCTATCTGCAGCTATTACCAGACAATTTCTAACAAAACAAAATTAGCTCAAACAGAGGGCACCATTGCATTCAAAAAGTCAAAATGTGTCAGGAGGTAGTCCCAGAGAGTTAATCGGATGTTGGGAGTATGAAACACAAGGTCATTGAAATCCATCCACTCACGGTGGCATGTGGTGGAGTGTGTAATGGTTCCAACCATCGACTGGTACTGAAACTTTGGTTCCCCTTGTTTTCCACCTTCCGAGTTGATTGATGTGATCAATTTTACATAATTTAGCCTCTAGCATAGTAGGTCAGGATCGAGAGTTCTGGCAAAACATGACAGCTTGATTGGTGGTGCTTTAGCGACGGGATCCTCAAATTATGCTAGGGGTTTTGTTCTTGTGGCTTTCTCAACAATTTGGCATATGTGGTGTATCTCACTACCATCTGGAACAGTGGCCCTATGTAGCCTCTCAACGACACACGATAGAGACATCATTTTTTGTCTTCTAATGTTGGCTTCTAGAAATTTTTGGGAGGCATTTTGATCCCATTAACCTTTGAACGTGACGGTGAGGTCAATTGTCCTTAATAGTGGCTGCAAGAGGGAGCTCGATATCTTTCATGGTGGCGTTGATGGAGTTGCCTCGTTCTCTAACAAGCGGTAGTGCTAAGGCATAATTGGGTAGGAGGTTTTGCTATCTTTCCCTATGTGAACATTTTTGTGCCAAGGTGCACTTCACCACCATCGTAAACGGTGGAATCGATGATGGCTTGGAGGGTGGTGACAGGTAACTCCGATAAGGCTTTTCTGGCAAAAATCAAGGGGTAGCACCTACTGGGTTTTGTTCTTCTCATCAAGCTATTTGCTAACACCAAGGTCATGTCGATTGGAGTTTGGATAGTGAAAACATCTCACCAAATATACAGTGGGTTTCTACGGCTTTGACCGGCGATTAAGAGCTACTACGACGGAGTTGGCACGTCATTAGACTTGGCTCGTCACTATCTATCCGTTGGTGTGAAAGGTATTGAAAATAGACGGTAAAATGAGGATCTAATTTTGAGAAAAGAGAGGGTAGAAAGAGGAAGAGTGGTCGACTTTAATTGCCTAGATTTTTTTTACAATTGTTTTTATAGACACTGCTGTGGGTCTTTGAAGTCTAAATTGAATCGTGGTCGAGTTGATCAAATTTATGATCCATAAACTTTGAAATTTCTACAAACATAGTCATACGTTTAAAACTGTAGTATTCTTGCTCTTTCTAAAATCAAATAAATAAATTCTAATTGTATTCTAAACTTACTAATATCTCTATATTGTCTTAAAATCATTTTCATGAATCTAGGTTTATTTTACGATTTTTATGATTTTATTCCAAAATGCAAAACTTGTAACGCCCGCCTAATTTTATGTAACGGATAATGTTATAATGATGACATTAAATGTTATATTAATGACGATGATAAGTGTTATACTCATGAAATGTTATGATATATGATATAATGGTGCTAACCATTTTATTTTAAGTGTTATGACAGGTGACGCTCGCGTGGAATTGATGTGCTCAAATGCTCATGTCATTAATGTTATATGTTTAATTATATTTTTATTGATAATTAAATGTTATGAATGATTTTTGTATTCAAGGACAGATCGGCAGGCCGAACAATTCAGTTAGGCAGGCCGAAATGATTTCCTCAGAACGGCAAGCCGATGGTGTGCCATCGGCAGGCCGGACTTCTGAGATCGGCAGGCCAAACTTCTGAGATCGGCAGGCCGATGACAGCTGACAAGCAGTCAGCAGAAATTTCACAAAATTATGATAAGGTTGAATTTGTGATAAGGATAATTTATTCT
>CAMOHE010040494.1:0-36361 GCA_946598075.1 Artocarpus hirsutus | reverse complement strand
ACGAAAATGTTTTCAAATGACTTGTTGATAAAGGATTTTCAATATCTGTTTTCTAAAACAGTGAATTGAGATAAACTTCATAATGAATATGAATGATTACATCTAATAAGAAAAGATTTCATGAATCAGAGAGATATATATATGTATATATATATTAGGGCATGATGCCATATCAGAGATCGGGTTGTGTAGTGAACAACCTTGGGGGCAGGTCCCGAAACCCAGCTGGGCCACTACGGTGGTAAGTTATGTATGGTTTGCCCAGGAAAGAAGAGTGGTACCCTTTTGATTGATTAATTCAAATTATTTTGGTGAGATTATATTTTATTTAAATTCACAGTTGATTATTTATTTATTGATCGTATCCATATATTTTTATATGTTTATTTAATTTACGCAATCTCTTTAAAATTAAATAATTTTCTAAATGTAGTCCTACTGAGCCTTTCGCTCACATTTTATCTGTTTTAAAATCTTAACCCTAGGTGGATATCAGCATAGGTTTGGAGAAGAGTCCGCCGACCGGACCTACGATCAGTAGAAGTATTTTGATAGGTTAATTTATCATTCAAGGCATGTAAGACTTAAACTTCTCTTTTATTCTGGACTGTGGTTGTATCATAATATTGTCAGTACTATATGTGTGTGCACAATATGTGGGCTAGTGGGACTCTTACGCGTTCCACCCCATATTTAATTATTTTAATGTCATTTCTATCTGTTTAATTATTATGGTAATTTATTTTTTTTTCTTTAACTTTTCTATTCAAATGATTTCAAAATTATCACATTTTATTTATAAATTTCATTTTAAAACCCTGATTTTTAACCAAATCTTTACTTAATTAACTTAATTGAACCACCACGTCACCTCCCGTACTCTGGGGCGTGACAGTGCAAGCCTTCGACAACGGTTTGTGTAAAAACCGTCGTGAAAGGCCTTTCACGATAGTTTTTAGTAAAAACCGTTGTGAAAGGTAAAAACTGTCGTGGAAGGTCTTTCACGATAGTTTTTACTAAAAACTATCGTGAAAGGTGCAAGGCCTTCCATGACGGCTTTTGTAAAAACCGTCGTGGAAGGCCTTTCATGATGGTTTTTACTAAAAATCGTCGTGAAAGGTACCAAGGCTTCCACGATGGTTTTTAGTAAAAACCATCGTGAAATGTTTCACTTGTTTGAAATTTTTAGTAGTCGCCAAAATTTAATCTTTCACGAAGGTAAAATTTAGGCAGGATACTAAAAATTTCAAACCTCGGGGCCTTCCATGACAATTTTTGTAAAAACTGTCGTAGAAAGTTTTGTATATTTGAAATTTTTAGTAGTCTGCCAAAATTTAATCTTTCATAAAGGTTAAATTTGAGCGGGAAACTAAAAATTTCAAATCTCGGGGCCTTCCACTACGGTTTTTGTAAAAACCGTCGTGGAAGGCCTTTCACGATAGTTTTTACTAAAAACCGTCGTGGAAGGCCTTTCACGACGGTTTTTACCAAAAACCATCGTAAAAGGTGTAGACCTTTCACAACGGTTTTTGTAAAAACTGTCGTGAAAGGTACCGAGGCTTCCACGACAGTTTTTAGTAAAAACCGTCGTGAAATGTCCTGCATGTTTGAAAGTTTTAGTATCCCTTCAAAATTTAATCCTACGCCAATGACATGGCTTTCCCTATTTATTTGAAATTTCTCTAACTCAAACCCACTAACTCTCAAACCCTTTCTCTCTCTAACTCCTCTCCCATGACCTAGCCACTGACGAACCCAATCCCCACGGCATTCCACCGACTTTGACATTCCTCTATCACTCTCTCCATGACCTACTTAACAAACCTGATGCTATTTGCCACCGTTCATCGTCATCCCTTGACATTCTACCGATTCCACCATCGTTTGACTCGTCCTTTGTTGTTCCACCAGCTCCATCGCCTTTGGTAAATTTCAAACCATTACTTTTAGTTTTCAAATTATTGTAAATTCTAAACTTAGTATTATTTGGTTATTTTAGTGTTATTTACCTTTAGTTTTAGTTTTAATATTAGTTATATTAATTTATTTTTTGCCATTTAGTATGTGTTGCTTGTATTTGGTGTTTGAAAGAACTTTGAACAACATTTAGCATTTTGGTGCGAGAATAGGTTACTTTTTATGTGTTTGTGATGCGTAAGTATTATTGTGATACCCACCATATGTTTGGAGATTTTTTTTAGGGGAATACAAATTTTTCACGATAGTTTTTTAAAAAATCGTCGTAAAAAATTGGCATTCCACGACGGTTTTTCAAGAAACCATCGTGAAATCCTTAGTATTCCACGACCGTTTTTTGAAAAACCGTCGTGGAATGCCAATTTTTCACGACGGTTTATCAAAAAACTGTCGTGGAAAATTACTACATTACATCCCCTTCCTGCGCCAATTTTTATATTACACTACAATTTTTTAACCGTCGTAAAATTTTTCCATGACGGTTATAAACCGTCGTAGAATCCACAATTTATAGTAGTGGCCTTTTATGATAGTTTTTATAAAAACTGTCGTGAAAGTTTCTGCATCTTGACGCATGCTTAAATTTGGGCAAGGGACTAAAAATTTTGAATATGTGGACCTTTTACAATGGTTTTTATAAAAACCATCATGAAAGGTTCCACATCTTGCCGCGTGCTTAAATTTGGATGGGGGACTAAAAATTTTGAATATGGGACCTTTCACGATGCTTTTTATAAAAACCGTTGTGAAAGGTAAATTTGGGTGGAAGACTACAAATTTTGAATTTGGGACCTTTCATGACGGTTTTTATAAAAATCATCGTGAAAGGTTCTGCATACTAAAAATTCTAAATATCGAGACCTTTCACCACAATTTTTATAAAAACCGTCGTGAAAGGTTCTGCATTTGGCCACGTGCTTAAATTTGGACGAGGGACTAAACATTTCACCTTTCATGATGGTTTTTATAAAAACCATCATGAACGGTAAATTTGGGCGGGGGACTAAAAATTTCAAATATGGGACCTTTCACTACGGTTTTCATAAAAATCCTCATGAAAGGTTCTGCATATTCAAAATTTTTAGTCCCCTGCCCAAATTTAAGCACGCACCAATGCCATGACCTTTTCTATTTATTCAAAATTTCTCTAACTTAAACCCTCTCTAACTCTCAAACCTACTTCTCTCTCCCCTTTCTCTCTCTAACTCCTCCCCCCCACAGCCCAACCACCGACGAACGCAGCCACCTATGACATTCAATGGACTTTGACATTCTCCTATCACTCTCTCCACGACCCACCATCGTTCGACCCAACCCCCAACAAACTTGGCATCGTTTGTTGCCGTTCGTCCTCATCCCTTAACATTCCACTGACTCTGCCATCATTTGACTCCTCCCTTGATGTTCTTCTAACTCCATCACTGCTGGTAAATTTCAAACCATTAGTTTTAGTTTTAGTGTTATTGTTAGTTCTAACCTTAGTATTATTTCGTTATTTTAGTGTTATTTGGCTTTAGTTTTAGTTTTAATATTAGTTACGTTACTTTGTTATTTGCCATTTAGTATGTGTTACTTGTATTTGGTATTTGAAAGAACTTTGAACAACATTTAGCATTTCTATCACGCCTCGGAGTACGGGAGGTGACGTGGTGGTTTAATTAAGTTAATTAAGTAGAAATTTAATTAAAGCATGAGTTTAAGAATTAAGCAATTTATTTATAAAATTGTGATAATTTTAAAACCTTTTTATTTAAAGTGAGCAATTATAATATTCAAACAAATTAGGATAACAAAATAAACAATAAGGAAATAATAAAAATATAAGGAAAGGCGAGAATAAGTCCCATTGACCCACATATTGTGCATACACATAATACAAACAATATTAAATTACAACCATAGCCCACAATGAAGAAAGAGAAAGTTAAAGTTATGCATGCCTTGATTTTATAATTTGAATAACCTACTAGGTTCTTCTACTGCTTGAATGTCCTATCTGTAGACTCTTCTTCGATCTTAAGCTGATATCCACCTAGAGGGGGAAAGTTTTGAAAACAAAGAAAATATGAGCAAAGGGCTCAATAGGACTATATTTAAAACACCAAATTTTAAAGAAAATTTCATTATTCAAATAAATATTTAGAAAACGAACTTGAATAAATAAGTAAGTAGATAAATAAATAAATAAACAAAAATTCAATAAAAGTTTACCTTACCAAAAAGTCGACCAAAAAGAATATCGTTTTGTTTTCCCTAGGCAAACCATATATATATTACACCACCGTAGTAGCCCAGCTGGGTTTCGGGACCTGTCCCAAGGTCACACTCTACACGACCCGATCTCTGATATGGCATCATGCCCTTATATATTTTCTATAATTATTAGAAATCTCTTTTTACTAACTATTCTCACTTACATTCATTATGAGGTTTATTTTGAAAATTCACCTCAATCTACTGTTTATAAAAATAGTCAATGAAATCCTTTTTCAAATCATCATTGAAAATATTTTAATAGAAAAAATCCTTTTTAAAAACAAGTTACCAAGGAGAGGGTAGAAGTCCTACCTTAAAACTTGTGCCAGTGTCTCTCACCGTAATCCTGGTCTGCTATACGTTAGCTCTATAGATCTACGAACTACCTTAATTGGAAACTAGGTCTATTAGTATCTAGCTTGAAATATCCCATGTTACTAAATCATCTCATGGTGTCCTAGTGTGCCATTTAGGTTTATAAAATCATATTATGATATCAAAATCTTAATCGGGCTTCAAAACAGTAAAGACGGATTAAAAATCATAAAATCTCACCATGCTCGGTCGGCCTGTCAGTCACCCTGATTCGCCTGGCCAAACTGTGCAGTTTAGCCTGCCAAAAGTCTAGCTTTAATCGGTCAAACTTCTCCAGGTTTGGTTTGTCGGTCATATGAATCTAGCCTACCAAACATTAACTTCGACCTGTTGATCTGAAAAAATTTTAGAATTTTCCAAGCACGGGATTTTGGCCTCCTGAGCCCAAATCTTCATTTTAACCTGTTTTTCTCAGTTCTTAGGCATGGGAAACATCAATAGATGATAGAAAAACATCATAAAACACTTATAAACCAATTTAAACAAAATTTGGACAAAGATTTTGAAAAATCCCAAAAATAGGAAAAATAAAGAAAAATGAAAAATTTTGATTTAAATCTATTTTTGATCAAACAAAGCTTAGATTCTAGTCACTCTAAGTTCTTCTAACCTAGATTGAAGGTTTTCTAAGTGTAGGAAAGCTTAAATTTTAAAACACAAGATAAATTGAAAAACATAGAAAAGTTTAGAAATTTTGAAACTAACCTCAAATTGAAGCTTTAAATCGTGTTTGTAGTTGATAAATCGTGTTCCTGAGTCTTCAATCCACTAACCTGAAGCTTGAAATTAATAGTTTGATTCAAAAATTTGAGAGAAGAAGAGAGAGAAAGAGAGAAATCGTGAGAGTGAGAGAGAGAGGCGAGAAAGAGAGGGAAAGAGAGAGAGACGTGAATGAAGGAGAGGGAGAAGGAGAGGTATAAATAGAGAGAGACGTGGGCGGTTTCATTGTGCAGAAACCATGTGCCGCCTACGGTTTTATAAAACAGGATGTATTTTTCATTTGTCAAATTGTTTTGTTCCAAGTATTCAAAATAAAAATTAAAATAATTAGAAATAACTAAAAATCATTGAAAATAATCAAAACAATTTTGAATTCAGAAATTTTGCAAAATGATCACATTAAGTTTAAAACATTCATTACGGCACACTAATCCACCATTTTAAATACTAACAACATTTAATTAATTTTTGAGGCATTACAATTTTGGCGTGAGAATAGGTTACTTTCTATGTGTTTGTGATACCTAAGTATTATTGTGATGCCCACCACATGTTTGATGAAAAGCTTCTATGACTATGTGTTTTGCGTTTAGTTAATTAGTTTTATTTTCAATATTTTTGTTAATTCTATTTATTTTTGTTATCATTTCTTTACTTCACACATAACAACATGGACTTAGACACTAAGAATTCATCAACTCTTGTACAAACATAAAAAGAGTACATGACTTTACAATATAAATATATATATATATATGATTTTGTAAAAATTTTATAGTTCAATGTAATTATGTGATTATGAAGTCAAGGCATTATATTAATGGTGAAAATATGGGACTATTCATATTGTAGGAAGCCAAAAATTTTGGTTATTTTTTTTAGCTTTAGACCAACTTTTTCACGACAGTTTTTATGAAAACCACTGTGAAATAGAGCTTTACACAATGGTTTTTATAAAAATCATTATGGAAGGCATAGCATACATGACAGTTTTCATAAAAACCGTCATGTAAGGGAAAACCATCATGTAAGCTTAGCCTGACACAACGGCTTTTATAAAAACCGTTGTGTAAGCTTAGGCACACATGACTATTTTTTATGAAAACTGTCGTTTAAGCTTAGTGTTTCACGACGGTTTTTAGTGAAAACAGTTGTGGCGGCCTCATCTCAAGATCCTATAACCCTGCCAAAATAAGGATTCCATGATAGTAAAAAAACTGTTGTGAAAAGTTTTGTTGGTACTATGATAGCTGATTACATGATGATTTTTAACTGTTGTGAAAACATACCACGACGGTTTTAAACCATTGTGTAATCTACAGTTTCTACTAGTGGATTTCCTTTCCTGATTAGGTAAGTGTGATCTTCTGGTTATAAACTTGTTTGGTTGAAGAATCTTGTGACACTTGGGTCATAGATTCTAGAGCAACTAATTGTGTTTGTGTTTCTCTGTAGGGGTTCAAAGAAACGAGAAGTCTGCTACATGAAGACTACATGCTTCGGATAGGCAATGGACCCTTAGTGTTGGTTAAAGTAGTAAGAGATGTCCATCTTTATTTTAATGATTATAGGAATTTCAATTTTGCAAGATTGTTTTAATGTTCCCAAACTAAAAAGGAATTCAATTTCTATAGCTTGTTTATTTAAAGACTCTTATGTAGTTTCTTTTAATAATAAAGTGGTGATTTGTAGTAACAAATCTTTTATCTGTGATGCATGGATGCAAAACAATCTATATTTCATCAAACTTAAGATGGACTTATTGCTTAACACTGAGGTTAATGATAATAAATCTAAAATACTTAACACTTCTCACTCTAATAAGACCTTTCTTTGGCATTCGCGACTAGGTCATATTAACTTGAATAGGATTCAAAGGCTGGTAAGGGATGGACCTTTAAGTCACTTAAAAGTAGATTCTATCCCACAATATAAATATTGTTTGGAGGGTGAAATGATCAAAAGACCATTTGGGTCTAAAGGCAATAGGGCCGAATGGGTTCTAGAACTTATGCATAGCGATGTTTGTAGACCCATGAACATCTAGGCATGAGGAGAGTATGAGTATTTTGTTACTTTTATTAATGATTACTCAAGGTATGGGTATGTCTACCTAATGCATCATAAAAGAAAAACTTATGACAAGTTCAGGGAGTTTTGGGCTAAAGTGAAAAAGCAATTAGGTAAACCCATAAAGGTACTTTGGTCTGATTGAGATGGTGAATACCTCTTCGATGAGTTCTTAGAACACTTATTAGAAAATGGGATTTTATCCTATTTGATTGCATCAAGCATCTATAGCAGAATGGCATGGCTGAGAGAAGAAATAGGACTTTGTTGGATATGGAAAGGTCCATGATGAGTTATTCATCATTGCCTTTATCCTTTTGGGGATATGCATTATAAACTGCGTGTTATCTTTTGAACAATGTGCCTCAAAATCGATTCCTAAAACTCCTCATGAGTTGTAAATGGGGAAGAAGACATCCTTAAGCCATATTTACTTACTGGGATGTTTGGCTTATGTCCTGTATAAGGAAAAGAATAAGTTAGAAGCATATTTGGAAGTTTGTGTGTTTGTAAGATATCCAAAAGGGACTAAAAGGGGTTATTTTTATAACCCAAAGGAAAATAAAGTCATGGTTTCTACAAATGCAACTTTCCTTGAGGAAAGTTACGTGGACGGCTTTAAGCCTCAAAGTAAAGTGGTCCTTGAGGAGTTGGCAAGTGATTCAATCACTCTAGGTGTTTCGAATGAAACCATTCCAATTAGTGTAGAAAAACCAACCGAACAACAACTTATGAAGCTCAACATAGTAGGGCCTTTTTGCCAATGGTAGGGCCTTTTTGCCTGAATCCGTTGAATATGATAGGGATCTTTACACTTATGAAGAGGCTATAGAGGATGTTGATTCAAAACTCTAGATAGAAGCCATGAACACTTAAGGTGGGTCTAGGAACTTATGGATCTTCTCGAAGAGAGAAAACCCATAGGGACTAAGTAGATCTATAAGAAAAAGAAAGGAGCATATAGAAAAGTCAAAACCTATAAGGCTGAACTGGAAGCTAAGGGATGCACGCAAAAAGAAGGAATCTACTATGAAGAAACCTTTTTGCCCATAGCCATGCTTAAATCCATCCATATTCTCTTGTCCATATTGGTTGTTCTCGACTACAAGATATGACAGATAGATGTCAAGATGGCCTTTTTGAATGGCTATCTTGATGAGTCCATATATATGGTACAGTTAGATGGGTTCAAGGCTAAGGGTCAGGAGGGTAAGGTTTGTAAGCTGCTAATATCAATTTATGGACTTAAGAAGCTTTCCATTCTTGGAGCATAAGATTCGATTAGGTTATCAAAACTTATGGGTTCAAACAAAATATGAATGAACCATGTGTTTACAAACACATTAAGGATGGGAAGGTGGTTTTTCTACTGCTCTATATAGATGACATTTTACTAATTAGCAATAATATTGGGGTATTGTCATTAGTCAAATTATAGTTGACTAAGTAGTTTGACATGAAAGACTTAGGTGAAACTAATGATGTTCTCGGTATCTAAATCTTTTAGGATAGGAAAACATAATGGTAGCTTTGTCCTAAGCTAGCTACATAGATAAAATTCTCAAGAGGTTTGCAATGTAGGATTCTAAGAAAGGTGGGCACTCTAAGTCTATAATTACTCTTTCTAAGAAAGACTCCCCAAAGTCTGGTGAAGAAAGCGAATACATAAAGAAGGTGCCTTATGCTTTGGTAGTGGGTAGTCTTATGTATGCCAAGCTTTGCACACAACTGGATATTAGTTATACAATCGGGATCGTAAGTCAATTTTAATCGAATCCAGGACCAAACCACTAGATTACGGTCAAGCATATTTTCAAGTACCTAAGAAGGACTCAAGGATATATGCTTGTATACGCAAGTGAGGATTTAACACCTCTAGGATATATTGATTCAGATTTTCGATCTTGTCTGGATTCGAGGACATCGACTTTTGGTTTTGTGTTTACTCTTGGTGGTGGTGCCATTGTTTGGAGAAGTGTCAAGCAAGATTGCACTTTGAATTCAACGATGGAGGCCAAGTATGTGGCAGCAAGTGATCCTTCGAAAGAAGCAGTGTGGCTTCCCAAGTTTCTTGGGGATCTTGAGGTATTTTCTAGTATGGTTAAGGCTATATTGCTATATTGTGATAACACTACAGCGATAGCTAATGCTAAGGAACCAAGATTTTGTAAGAATAAGCATATTCATTGGAAGTATTATGTAAAAAGGACTTCGTTGAGGGCAGGCATGTTGTTATATGCAAAATCACATTTGAGGACCATTTAGTTAATCCATTCATGTAGACACTAATTGTGAGAGTTTTCGATAGGCATGTGGAAGCTATGAGGATGCAGGATATGCCATATTTACTCACTTAGTGTAAGTGAGAGATTGTTAGACATGTATGCCCTAAGGAGTAAAATGTACTATGTTTTTGGAAACATTTTATCAATAAAGAACTTATTTGTTATTCATACACCAAAATGTTGTCCTCTTTACATTCACATTTATTGGATGTATGATAAAAAAATAAAAGTCTAAGACTATTGGTCTAAACCTTTAGAATCAAGCATATGATAGATAGATTATGCAGAAAACATGATTTAAAAGGTGACGGTCTAAATTATAAGATCCACAATCGAGGGAATAAAGGTGGGTGCTTTATTCGTGCAAAGATTGTTATGTTGTCTATATCCCTGACAGGAGATGGTTTGTCTTAGCCATTGGATGTAGACTCTGCAAATAGAAACATTGGTGCATGATCATAGGTGGCGATGTATTCGATTGGGATATAAAGTGTAATTAATTTGGATTAATAATTCTGTCTCGACAAATCAATTCACTTTAGATAGTCATATGTCATGTGTCTTAATCTTGAAATGAATAGTAGGCCCGTAATCTTGATATTTGTCTTTTGATGTACCAAAGGATGACATCCACATTTTATATTGGTATGTATGCTGGTACATTGGAGACATGACTCTTGATAGGGTAGGCCTATTTTTCATAGATACAAAACACATAGCTCCTCTTTTGGAGTTGACGATATCCTCTTAAATGCGTTATCTTGTAATTAGAAGACTAGGGCGCTCAATCATTCAGATACATTAGTGTAACCGAATGATATACTATCTTTGGATGGTAAGCTTTCTAATGGTGAGAAAATGGAACGTAAGAGAAGAATAATCGAGAAGGTAAGACAAAATTTATCCTTAAGCTGATTGTGGATATCCTATAGGGATACGACACATCATGATATGTCAAAGATACTTAGCTATATGGGCTTCGTAATTTTATATAGTTCGAGAGTGCAGCTCTAAGCTTTTATAGGAGCATTAGAGTTGATAATTATAAAACATATATTTGGGATATTAGGTTCCATAGTTTTCAAGAGCTTGAACTACATAGGTCCATCAGGCCCCCTTTGCTAGCTCATAGTAAATTTTGTAATGATATGTCGTACTTTTCTAATAAATTAGTGACTTATGTTAAATTATTAGATTAGCTGAAATTCAATAAGATCAGATAATTCATGTCTTTTTATCAGTTGAATTAATTTTGTAAATTAATTCAAGATAAACTTATTGAATATTCTAAATATTTATTTTCCTAAAGATTATCTAGATATGGTTGTTTTAATAGGATAACTTCTCTTTTGGGTTATTTGAATTAAAACTGAGACCTTATCTAAAGAATCTTGGGTGGGAAATAAAAAATTCATAGGGATCATTTATCATAAGTTCGGTAGGCCAATTAGTTAGTTTGGCCTGTCAATAGAGCAAGTTCAGCAAATCAATGTGTTAGTTCAACTTGTCGATCTAACGATTTTTTAATCTTGCATTTTAGGCATGATTTTATTAGATAGAACTTGATTTGAATTTTGGAAGCCTTATCTAATAATAACCAACCTTGGGGATGGCCTCTATAATTAGGGAGTGAGTTTTTTGAATTATTTTGATCAGTTGAGAAATTGAAAGTGAGCACTCTAGTTTGTGAATCTTTGAAATTCCTTGAAGAGCTATTGATCACAAATCACAAATATTAGTTCTAGTTTTTTTTAATTGGTTGGAAGGAGAGTCACTACGGAAAAGCTATATGAGGTGTGCCGACACACATACCAATCATGGATAGAGAATAGCAAAGAAGACTAGTTGGTTGAGGCTTTTCTAGAGCGCTCTTCTCTTCACAGAATGCAAGAGCTTTTCGGTATTTAAAGGTTAGTAAGATCTGGTTAATTTATGCATATAGTATACCAAACTTGTGTTTTGAAAAATACTCTATTTAAAAATTTTTAAATTTCTACTGTGCACTATTTTTCCAACACCAACAACATACAAGTCATTCGCTTGAAACATTGTGAATGCTTTGGTTGTCGATAACACAATTTCATCAAGACACTAAAGTGGCAATTCAAAGCTTAGAGAATCAAGTAGGCCAATTGGTTGACACAATAAACAGGATGGGGGTGAGAAAATTGGAGGACCAAGGTATGAATCGAATGAAGAAAAATATGTTGTGGCATAATGACGATGAAGATGACTTGAAGAACTTACGTTGGGAAAGTACTTTGAGTTACAAGGAAGATTCATTGAAATTTGAGCCTTTAGAGATGATCAAGCCAAGTGATGAAAGTCTAGAAGCTTTTGATATTGTTTTAGCTCAACGTTTAGACCCTTGTGAGATTGCAACCAATTCACATCTTCCATGTTACGAGATGTCTATTCAAAGCTGTGAGTTCTATAAAGGTCAAATCTTAAGCATTGTGTTGGAAAGTCAAGTAGAGAGTGAAAGCAATTTTGAAGGTTTATCATACGAGGAGTTTGTAATTTCTTACATCTTTTGAAGACGAGTCAAGTTGGTGCAACATACCAAAATTTTGTTACATCTTGCCAAGCTTGAGGACATCAAGAATCATGACCCATATGTATTATGAGAAATTTAATGGGAGGAAGCCACTCTTGATGAACACTTATGCACATCAAGTTGAGGACAATAAACCAAGCGCTTATTATGAGGCAACTAATGAATAAATAGCACCTCATGACAGATTTGATTCCTTTTACCCTCCATTCTATTTTATTTATTGCTTTTTATTTTTTGGTTGTTAATGTGTTTTATTTTAATCTTCTATACTTAGTCCTACATTAAGGACAATGTAAGAATTAAGTAGAAGGGGAAGGCTTGCCTAGGTTTTGTAATTTTTTATAATTTTTTGTGTGCTTGTATATTTTATATATCACTAATGTACGCATTGTTCTAAATCCTATGAATTTATTCTCAAAAGATGGCCACATTGAATGGCTGCTTTATAGAGGACATGGTTGTCCATGCCCTCTCGAAATACATTTAATGATAGGTAGGTTACATGGAATGCTAGTAGTTTATATTTTTGCATACATCTGCATAGAAAAAAAAAAACATAAAAATCATAAAAATTTTTCAATTTTGAGAACTGCTCCACCTCAAAGTGTGAACATGTGTCTTGAGACCAACTTTCAATCTCCCTTTTTGTTTGAAAATCAAAATCAGTTCAACCAATGAGAGACAAATCTCTACCAAAATATACAAGCATATAGTTTATGGCTCTCTGATGATACTTAACAATGCACTTCACAAGCATCTATTTATCAAATCCTGGATTTGACAAAAGCTTACTGACTTTCCCTACAATATCATAGATGTCAAGCCTAGTATAGTCCTAGAATACATCTAGCTTCCAATTGCTGATGCATAAGAGAAATGACTCACATCTTTTTCCTTTTGAGGAGTCTTAAGGTACTGCTATTTAGAGAGATGAATACCATGCCTAGAAAGCAAATTCCTTCTCTTAGAGTTATGCATCCCATACTTGACAAGTACCTTGTTATGTATGTAGCCTAAGATAGTGTCAAAGGTTTCTTCTTGTGATCTCAAATAAGCTAGATCCTAAGAACAACATGCCTCTCCCAGGTCTTTCATTTGAAATTGGCTAGCTAGCCATTCCTTTATTTGTGACATTGATTTGTTGTCATTCCCAATGAACAAGATGTCATCAACGTAAAGTACTAAGAAGATCACTTTCTTTTATCATATATACCAATAGAAACATGGTTCATCTTAGTTTTCTTCAATATCATAAGACTTATAGCCTCTTCAAACCAAACGTTCCATGATCTAGAAGCTTGCTTAAGTCCATAAATCGACCTTTGTTACTTGCATAATTTTTGCTCTTAGTGTTCATCTACGAAACCCTGTTGTTGCACAATATTGGATGCTTCCCTCAAGACAGTTGTTCAGAAACATTGTTTTGACATCCATCTATCAAATCTCATAATTGAAATACACAGCAATGGATAAGGTTACCTGAATGAACTTTAGCATTACAAGCAAGGAGAAAGTCTCTTCATGGTCGATTTCCTCTCTCCAGGTGTAACTCCTGGCTACTAGTCTTGCCTCAAAAGTCTCCACTTTCTCATCCACTTCTCTATCCCTCTTGTAGACCTATTTTCACCCAATGGGTTTGCCCTTTTAGAAGATCAACAAGCTCCCAAACAAAGTTGGAATACATTGATTCCATCTCAGGTTTCATAGTTTCTAGCCACTTCTCTTTGTTAGAATCTTCCATTGTCGACTTATAAATGGATCTTCCTCACTGACACTAACAACACCTAGCTATTCTTCTCCCACTACAATGAAGCATCTAAGGTGTCTGACTAGAAGTTTTGGCCTCTTCGGTTTGTGGTTTGACAACTCTTGCTAGTTTGTCGACAATTTTTATTGGCTATGGGCCGAGCTGATTAACAAGTTACTCTTCTCGAACCACTTTGCTCCTGAGTTTAAAATCCTTCATATAGTCATGCTTAAGAAAGGTGGTGTTTATCGATACAAACTCCTATTTGTCTTGAGTACTATCGAACAAACCTCTAAAGATGCATAGTTCTAAACGAGGTTCTAACTTTTGGTCTTAGCCTTTAGCAAATGTGCTGGACACCCCCATATGCAGATGTGCCTCAAACTAGGTTTTTGGTCATTCCACAACCCTATAGGCATATTAGGTATAGACTTAGATGTAACCAAGTTTAGAATATAAACTACGATTCTTAACGTATATCCCTATAATGATGTGGGTAGAGAAATGGAACTTAACATTGATCTCTTTTTGTCAAGTTGCATTTGATTTCCCCTTTTCGTAGTACCATTTTCTTGTAGTGTTCTAGGTGCTGTGAATTGCGAATCTATTCCACTTTCTATCAAATGGTCTATGAACTCTATGTCTAGAATCTCATCCCCTCAATCTGATAGAAGCACCTTTATCTGTTTTCTTAGTTGTTTTCCAGCTTCTGTTTGAAATTCCTTGAACTTTCCAAAAGTCTCAAATTTCTTGTGCATTAGGTAAGCATAACCTTATCTAAAATAATCATCAATAAATGTGACAAAATATTCATAGCCACCTCTTGCTTGGACATTTAAAGGTCTGCATACATTGGTATGTATTAACTTAAGAGGTTCTTTTGCTCTCTCAACTTTAGGTGAGAAAGGTCTCTTTGTAAGTTAACCTTCCAGATAGATTCATAGACTAAGAGTTCACTAACTATTAGTACCCTCAAAGGACCATTCTTTGCTAGCCTCTTAATCTTGGTCCAAGTGTAAGATTGCATAGAAGTTTTTTGCATTTTATTCATAGGTTCGGCTACCTTGAACATTTTAATGTCAAATAGTGATTTAGGACTAGGTTTATGAAAGTATAAACCATCATTTAGTTTCCTAGAACAAATATTTAAACCATTCTTCGAAACAAGAACAATTCATTGTCAAAAGAAACTTTAAGCATTTGATCATTTAATCTTAAAACAAAAATCAAATTTCTTCTAAATCCTAGAATAAAATAAAAATTGACTATAACAAAATAATTATTCCTAAACTGAAGACTAACTTCTCCCACTAATTTAGTTAACATCCTTGCTTCATTTCCCACAATCATAGTGCACTCCCCATCATAAATTAGTGTGAAGAACAATGCAAAGAAGGACAAATATGATTAATTGCTCCCAAGTTAACTATCAACTCAACCAAAGTAAAATAGATTCATTTTGGTTTTTTCTTCTTCTTGTTCTTAGTTTCTAGTTTCATCTTGATGTTCATGAACAATAACATTATGAAGAATCTTGGAATTTGGTTGGCCAACATGCCATCCAATGACTACATAATTTGATAAGCATTCTCTATATTCTCGTGCTTCTTATGAAGCAATTAAGACATACCATCTAGCAAGTAGCATTTGGCTTTCTAGTTAGCTTTTTGCCAATGAAAATATGCCTCTTGAGTGGCTCCTCTTGCATTAGGTGCTCAAATTAGAGGACACTCCTCTAGGAGGACAAACTTATAGTTGTCATTTATAAGCATTAGATTCATATTACTTTTCCATATGGCATAATTTTCATCAATAAGTTGTTCAAGTGAGAAAAGATTGATGATTCGAATGGATATTATTAGGACATTAAATAAATAAACATTCAATTCGCATGCATGAATATCATAAGCAAATATACGAGTTTTAGACATAGTAAATATAATGTTTGAGTGCACATGGTACGCAAAACATTTTTTCTAAATTTAACCAATGATAATTTGATTTACCACAAATAATATGCCACTATAGAATAGGTCAGATTATTTGTAAATCAAACCAAGACATTCTTAATTAATAAATATAAAAAATATCTCATATTTTCACATTTATTAAGTACCATTATTTTGGTAAAAAATGTAATTAACAATTTAATTAAATGCTTATGAGCATAACCTACCATATCGGACTCTAAAGAATTAAACTCCAAAGTGTCACCATAACGTGTAACGCCCCCTTACAGACGTCATAGATATCAATACATTCATCTTTGTTATTGTTATTTAAGATAAACTATTTAAATTAAAAACATAATTTGATAAACATATCCCAAGATCAATACATATATATATATATTTTTAAAAAATACTCTATCAAATAATTTTAAAATTACTTATATATTTAAAAATAGTTTACCAGTACTAAAACAAAGAAACCGTGATTTAATAAAAATTGAAACAACCTTTAAAATCTATTTTAAATAGTTTGGTAGGCTGAACTTCAAATATTAGCAAGCCAAACACAACCAGCAGTTTGAAATTCAACCATTGATAGGCCGTCCGAGGCTCTGTAAAACCAGAGTTTTAAAATACTTGAATCGGTAAGCCGAAACAGGGTAATTGGCAGGTCAATACCAGCATCAGCAGTCCGATCAATAATGATCGAAAGGCCGATCTTCTACAAATTCAATAAAAACATAAAACAAGTCTTTTTACATCATAGTACAGAAAATAAACATACAAGGAACAAAAACAGAGGTCACAAACTTTAAATCCTTTTCTCGACATTCTTCCATTTTCAATCCATTGTTCCTAGCACACATGCTCGTCCTTGTCCTCTTCTTAATTCTTACTCCTTTTATCATTTTTTGCAACATGATGTAAAAATAGTAAGCAAAAGCTTGATCTCTTGGCAACCATCTTCTATGACCAAGAAAATTGTTTTCTTACCATACGTCAACAGTTTGTGAGACATTTTTGTTATGCAGATAGGTCAACCAATAGAACTCTTCACCGAATAACCAGATGAATTGCCATATGCAAGGAAGTCGTTAATTGTCCATATCAACATTGCACGGAGTGTGAACGTCTTTTCTCGGTAAGCATCTCTAACTTCGACTCCATTTTCCCACAATTTTTTTGGTCATCAATTAACGTTGCCAAGTATACATCAATGTCATTGCCTAGTTGGTGAGAACCCAAAATCAATAAAGACAACATTAAAAACTTCCGCATCATGCACATTTTTGGAGGGAGATTGTAGTTAACAAGTATTACGGGCCAATTGCTATGTGTACTACTTATGTTACCATGTGGGTTTATTCCATCCGTCGACATAGTGAAATGCATATTTATTGGAACTGTACTAAAGTCGAGATGATCCACTTCAAAAGTCTTCCATTGTGGTGAATCCATCAGGTGTCTAAGCATACCATCATCCACTTGTTTGTCATGACACCATGTCAAATTTTCTTGGCGTGTTCTGGGTTTCTAAATAAACGCCTTAAACGTGGTACTGGTGGAATGTACCATAACACTTTCTTTGGCAATCCATTCTTACCATCTTTTGGCTCTTTTCCCTTCTTTCACCTTGCTTGTTGACAAACTAGACAATAATTCTCGTCCTTATACTCATTCCTATAAAAAACACAATCATTTTCATGAGCATGAATTTTCTCATAATCCATTCCCAAAGTGCTCAAAGTCTTCATAGCCTCATACATACTAGTTGGTAATTTATTGCCCTCTAGTAGAAGCCTTCCTAAAAATTCCAAAAGCTTTGTGAAACTAGAATTTGACCACCCACCTGACGCTTTCAAATTCCATAATCCAGCCAAAGTGGACAATTGGGTGAAATTGATACACCCCTCGTACACGAATGTCTCGGCATTATTCATCATTGTCTCAAATTGATCCAGATGGTGCACGAAGTGTTCTTCCAAATCATTGACCATGTCAACCATATTGTCGTGATCATCGATATTATCCTCCACAATAGCTTTCTTTTCTTTACTTACTACAATTGGATTGAAATTAGACTCGCCATGAAAATGCCACTTTGATAACTACTTGTAATTCCATTTCAAAATAAATGTCCTCTAACAATTGGAATTAGATACAATCTATGGTTTCCATATTGAACACAAGGACACCAAATTTTATCACCATTGGCATGAGATTTGGCAAAATCCAAGAACTCTTCCACACCATTCACATATTCTCTAGACAATCGAAAATCCCACATCCATTTCCTATCCATTTTGCAAGTCCTCAATTGAATTAATAAATAGAAAATATTCAATTAAAATTAATTTCACAAATTATATACATACCCACCTATATATATTCTAATCATAAAACAAAAAATCACCCATCATAAAACAAATTACACATACCCATGATCCATAACACAATAATCACAGAATAAATAACAAAATCAACAATAATTTATTAATTTTGGATTACTTAAACAACAAAATCAACAACAATTTATCAATTTGTAACAAAAACTCACAATTTGGAATGGGATTTAGGAGTGTGGAGGCGGAGAGGGACAGAGGTAGCTGTTTCGTAGGGGTCTATGTTCATATATGAGAGGTGAGTTTTTAATTTGTGCCTTATTGTCGATGTGGGAATAGGGGTTTTAAGTGAGCCACGACCGTTTTTTGAAAAACAGTCATGGTATGGGTGGGAGCTACCACGACGATTTTTTTCGTCTTCGTGGGCCTAACTCGCTGCATTTTTTTCTCTTATCACGATGGTTTTTGAGAAACGGTCATTAAATAAAGGTCATATATGGTGGGTTTTGTTGGATTTTGTAATTCAAATAAGCAGCAAAAAATTAAAATTAATTCCTACAAAGCCCTTGTAGAATCCATGCAATTCGATTAGATTGATAAGAAAATTATAAAATCTTACCAGGATGACAAAAGGGGCAAGATTTTGGAAAGGAATAGAGCAGGTTCACTCCGGTGACACCCTAACTCGAGCTTTTTGTATTCAAGACCAGATTCAGGCACTGTTACTTAGAGCAACGCCCTCTGTAGGTATCCCCATGAATAGACTCTCCCAAAAACGAATTAGTGTGCTAGCACCCTCTCCTTACGGTAAATGACTCTCTCTCTAATTTTAGGGATTTTAATGTTCTCGCCTTTTAGAATAAAAGAATGCCTTCTTTTTCTTAATTTAACATATATATATATATCTATTGACTTTGAAACAAAGTTAGGCTCTAACTAGGGTAAACTATAATTCAAATATGATTCAGAGAATCTAGACAAATTCTGTAATTCAAATATGATTCAAAGAATCTAGATAATGTCAGTAATATGAATATGATTCAGAGAATCTAGATAATGTCAGATTCAATGAACCTAGACATATCTAGTAAATCAAATCTGGACATTATCAAGTTCATTGAACCTAGATAGTAAACTCAAAATTCGTTTTTGGTCTATTCTAAGTGTGTGACCCTGTAGGTTCACATAATGTTGGCAGTGGGCTTAAAATTCTGTTTCTAGCCCATAAATCATAAGCGGCCTCTAGCAAGATATTATGATTACCCAAGTTATGCGAATGTCAATTATCCGACATAACCTAATCCACAATAAGTATTAAAGTCCTTTTATCACTAGATACCTTGATTGAACATAAGGCATCGTTATGTCATCCTTATACTATTCAATCATATTATTTCTTGATCTTAAGTAGACTGATATTGATAACCCTTATCAATTCATTCTAGTATGGCCATACATTTTTCTTCAGTCTAACTTATCGAGAGGTCTATAGATATCTTTCTTATAATAAATGAGGGACAAATTCCTTCATAATCACTCACATTCCTCACATGATCCACTCTATATCCAACAACAATCCGTACCATCATCTTGTTAAATATAATATTAGTTGTGTCAAAATATAGAACTTGTCATGTAGTAAATAATGATGATTTCAGGTCAAAGGACTAGGATAAAACTATTGTGATGAGAATCACTTATGACAATTATCCATGTAGTATTCTTATGGTGGGTTGATCCAATACATCATTTCTCAAATATGTATCTATGAGTTGACTTAGAATCTCATACACATGATTAGTAAAACATAATCATCAGTCACACTACTACTAGTCTTCATTCATTATTATTCCAATAATAATGACCGACTAGGGATAATTTAGAATATAATTCAATTTTCACTTAAGAGTTTTACTATCAAGTCATATACTTGATGACCTTAGGTAGAATTAACTATTCATGGAATTGGAATAAAAAATAATAATGAAAATGCCTCTTTATTAATAAAATGCAAATGTAAAAAAGTCAATATGTAGTCATTACATAATTGGCCTAGGGTACATCACTAACAGTATAATCTCAAATTTGTTGTAGTGTCACTTCTCCATTTTTCCCTAAACCGAATACATCTTTAGGAAATCCTAAATCATTTAGCTATGCATTCAAATAAAATTCTATGAAATGTACTTTTGAAAATGATGTACAATATTAATATAATCAAACATATCTCAAATGATTATGAAACATTATATAATGCAATTAATGTCATGAAATTATGTAATGCATTAGCCAAAAAGTATGTGAGAATAGCAAGCATCACAAGCATAAAATAAAAACATGTGGAAAACTTTCAAAGAAAGGCTCAGTAGGACTTTAAGTACTAAAATAACAAAAAAATTAATAGAAATAATAAAACATAAATAGTGCAAATAATAAACAAGGCAACTTCCTTTAAACTGAGGGTACTTACCACATGCTTCATATGGTTTACTCAAATAAAAAATTAACACTTACTTTATTCAGGGCCTTAAATAAAGACCACTATAGTGGCCTGATCATGGTTTTGGGACCTACCTCTAGATTGCCCTCTACATGATGTGAATTTGGTGTGGAACACAACAAATGGGGGAATCTCACATCAATCGGCATTTGAAAGCTGTTCAAACACATTATCTAACTCGAATGTGCATATTCTAAGATATTGACGTTTTATTGAAATCTTTTTCCTTTAAAATAATATTTTTAATACATTTAAAAATACCTCTATAACATAATTCATTTCCTAAAAACATTTAAGGATATCATGGCCATAAGGAAAAAGGTATAGAGTCCCACCTCAATTCTTAATCAACGAAGCACTTCTCATAACTCTATACCAAACCGTTATACGCTAGGTCCTCATGGACAGTTGGTAACCTTAGGAAAATCTCCAAATATCAATGCACTTATTATAAAGTCAAAGTGTATCTATAACAAGTATGTCATAAAAGTTTTCTTAGAGTGCCTCATACATTTAAAATTCCTTATCGATCATATTATTAAACCACTGCTAAAACACATCAATATTTATTTCTAGTCAATTATAATGAGTAAAAAAACATTAAAATTAAATACAGATCAATGAGGGCTCGGATAGGATGAAATAGTGCATTATTGAGTAGCTCAGTCTACCACAGTACACTACCCATGGTCGACCATGTGTCACATGGTAGTACAGTCGAATGTCTTACATAGATCACAGCCAACTGCGGCGTCGCGATGGTGATGCCTTGTTTCAAGCACCCATACTGAAATTGTGTTCGAACACATTCAAATTGATTCTATAGCTTCCAAAGCATGTTCTAATTATTCTATATCATTATATATATTGCATAAACTTATTTTTGGCACGCTTGCATCAATATTTTATCATTTTCCCAAAATTCTTCTTAGATATTGCGAAATAGGAAAAATAAATGTAAAACCATGCTTAAATTCTAATTTTGTGCATTCAAAGGCTAAGATTTAAGTTCGAAATTTCTTTAATGCTCTAGATGGATATGGCTTTAGATCACTATATACAAGCATATTTTGATTATTAGTTTGCCAAAAACAAAACTTTTATACAATATAAATTTTCTGACCCAAGGACACAAATTTAAAAAGGATAATCTAAAATAAAACTTCATAGACATGAGTTTAAATCATTCTAAACATTTCTAACATTGGATTACTTGAAGGTGGTAGTTTGAAATTGGTGTTTTTGCCCTTGAACAAGCTTGGAAATGGCTAAGTTATTATAGGTTTAGTGAATAGTAAATGCTAGAAGAAAGAGAGAGAGTGGCGTGAAAGGAAGAGAGGAAAGGCTTAGAGTTTCTAAATAGTTTCTCGCCTTCAATTAGGAAGAATGGGTGCTTTCTAGACCAAAACCATGGTTAGCATAGGGTTTCTAAAATGGGGGTTTTAGTCTGCCATGCTCAGTTTTCATGTGAAAACTAATGAGATGACTGATGGGGCCATTTTAAATATCCTACAAATATTGGGTCTTGTTTGGAAAATAAGTAAATTAAGGAAATATTATGCCATTTATTAAAAGTTAATAAAATACTAAAGTAATAGGCAAAATTTATTTTAAAATAATTTAATAATTATTAGAAATAAACTAAATTAATTTAAGTGAACTTAGAAAATGAAAATTTTAAAATTGATTAAATAACAATCAAATCTTAATTTGGCAAAATAATTACCTTTTAGCATACTAATCTTATTTAATTACGAATATAGCTCCCGCATAGCCGATTCCAACTCCTACATTGCTTCATCAATTCCATGGTGTTGCCACAATACTTTCACTAATGTCATGAAATCACAAACTAGTCACCTTATAATTAATGATTCAGATCGGCACCTCATCATAGGTCATATCTTCTTATATCGACACGTTGAATGCATTATGGATATAAGAGAGCTCAAGACGAAGGTCAAGATGATAAGCAATTGTATTGACTCGGTGAATGATCTAAAATGGCCTAATGTACCTTGGTGCAAGCTTACCACTTATACTAAATCGTTTAATATCTTTACATAGGGAAGCCATAAGGAGTATATTACCTTCCTCAAACTCCAAGGGGTGGCATCTCCTATCATCATAACTTTTTTATCGGCTCTACACTGCTCACAAACAGTCTCATATCACTAAGATCTTCTCATTATTCTTGTGGATCTCATCTAGTTCTATGATGATTCTATCCTTCGATTAGTGCCAACAAATAGGTGATTGAAATGGTCTTTAGTAGAGTGCCTCGAATGTGCCATACCAACACTTGCTTGATAACTATTGTTGTATGTGAACTAAGCCAAATGTAAGTTCTTGGTAATCTAGTGAGAAAATCCATCACGATATGCTGCCATTTCCATCACAGAATATGATGTAGTTGAAGCTGATCAAAATGCTTCTGGTGCTCAACTTTCACTCAGAGACATGTAACACCCTTGACAACATAACCTTGAATGTACTTCTTTATATCCCTCTAACAATATTATCTCTTAAGATCAGGGTATCTTGGTGTTGCCTGGATGAATGGCAAAAAAAAACTTGTGCGCTTCTTCTGTAATGAATTTTGTCACTTCTTCCCCTATAGGCACAGCTAGTTGATCCTTGAAATACAAAGACCCATCTACATGAACATTCCATTAATCAAGTTATTCCTTGTTTTGAATCTGAGTCAAAATCCCCTAAGGATACTGATCTTGCCATTGGTTCTATTTCACATACTAAAGAAATGCTGGTGCAAATACCAAGTTATAAACCATAGCCTAAGTGTAATGCTCATAATACTGTAATCTATACTCACTAACCAGAACATTTCCTTTCTAATCCTCTAGTTCTAAACAGGTGAGAATTCCAGAAGACTTCCTATTGAGTGCACCTACCACGTCGTTTGCCTTATGAGGATGATACTGCAACGTGAAGTCATAACCTCCACTGTCTCAAATTCAAATTCCTTTTAGTAAACAGACACCTTAAACTCTTTTGATTGTAGAAAACCTAGAATAACATGAAGATAACACTTTTAAGTCTTTAACGCATGAATGAATGTTGAAAGCTCTAAGTCATGATTGGGATAATTTTTCTCGTATTGCTTTAATTATCGTTACCAATAAGATACAACTCATCCATGCTACATCAATGCACACATAATTCTACATTCCAGCATGTTTGTGTAAACCTCATATGGCTCATCACTATTCGGTCAAATCAACAATTGAAGGCATGTTCACACTTGTCGTTCAATTCAAAACAAACTTCTTTCTTGGTTAGCTGTGTTAACAAAGCTGCTACCTTAAAAAAATCTTATACAGACTGTCCATAGTATCAATGAGTCCAAGAAAACTATGAATTTGTGCCACATTCTTTTGTCTTTCGCACTCCAATGTAATCTCAATCTTGGAAGGATCAACCAAAGTACTTTGAATTAAGACAACATGTCTCAAGAACATAGCTTCTACCAAGCAAAACTCATACTATTCTTTCTTAGCATATAATTGATGCTCTTAAAGGGTTTATAAAACAATTCTCAAATATTGCTCATGCTTCTACCAAGTCTTAGAATATACCAGTATGTCATTAACGAACCCAATTACGAACCGATCCATGTAAGGCCAAAATATCCAATTTGTTAAGTCCATGAAAGCTGCAGGAATATTTGATGACCTAAATGGCATCACAAGAAACTTAAAGTGTCTGCAAGGAGTCCTAAAAGATGTCTTTAGAATGTCCTCTTCATTTACCTTGACTTGATGGTATTCAAACACAAATCTATCTTTGAAAAATGTCACGAACCGCCCAGCTAATCGAATAGCTCATCAATCCTTAGTAGTGAATTCTTATTGTAATACCCATCAAGCTAACTAATAAGCTCTTGGAAATCCTATTTAGTTAGGATAAAGAGTATTAAACTTTCATTTACATTATAAAAGTTATCGTTTACTTAAAATATTCATTTTAGTACAAAAGAGTTTTAAAACTACTGTTTCACTCATTTTCTTAATTACACTATGCACAATATTCAAAAATGGGCCATGAAGTAGACTATCACATTTAGAGTTAGTAATATATATTTGTTTATAAAAACCATAATAAAGCTGTTAAGTTTGATAAAACAAAGTTCTAAAATAAGCTTCAAAAGTTAATCTAAAATATGGCATATGAATTAATGTCTATCTGACAGAACTAGATACTTGGTAAACCCTTAACCCTATACATCTTTACCTGTATCAAAAGAACTATAATAAGCTAAAGGCTCAATAAGCAAAAACTAATGCATGAACATGAACAATTAGTAAGAATGAATTAGACATTTTCCTTTATCAGTTTTCTTTCAACAATTCTTTCTTGTTTTGGGTACCCTTGGAGTATGATACTTAATTGATAATGATAGACTGTGGTTTTTGGAACCTGTTTATCATAACTTGGCCAATGCAATAGTAATAATATGGGGTTTCCATCTTGGCCTTTAGACCTCTGGTATTTGTCATATTCAGTCTCATTCTTCGTGACTTTTCTTATCTTAGTTTTCAACCTCAAAGTATACACCATCTTTTGTTGGTTCTGCTAGTCCTACCTGATTACCAATTAAATATCATACCCCCATTTTAGTTGGAAACCTCATTCTCTTTTTAGATCATAGAAAATGTTCTAATGTAAATGTCATGAATGATGAATGATTTTCAATAATCTATATCATTCCTAAATAACAACAATTTAATCAATATACCTTAAAATATAACATGACATAGGTATTGTGATGTAGTAAATAGTAGTTTTTACTTATCTTTAGTCCAATTTGCATTGAGTGAAAATATCAATCCTCTTAGAAGATAAAATATGCTAAAAGACCTAACATGATAAAATCATATACTATTCAATTTCTCATAAACCAAACTCATTCACATAGGTCATACGTTCATATTACAATGGTCTTACATTAATTCAAACACATGATGGGCTGAGTATAAAAATGTCACAATGCACATTTTTGGCTAAAGGACATGTTGTATTACTTAAACATAGTTAAACATAGAATATTAATGTTTAATCGTGTCAACAAACATGTATATCCATACATTCTTGCTACAATTACAAAATATCACAGATGCAACAATTTTACAACATTTTAGACAAATAAAGTTTTTAATAAATCACTAGCATTTCTAAACTTTGAATGTCATTGAGGCAAGTATATAATCTTACAAAATAACCCAATACATAAGAATGTAGCATTTGTAAACTTGATTTTCCACTTAACCTAGTTTTGCGTTTTCTTTCCATAGATTCAGAAGATTCAGAAATAACATTCCAACTAATTTCTACCTATTTTCAAGCATTCAAAATCAATTAATAAACACTTAGAATCAATATAAATAAAAGAAACTATTAGATTCCACAAGATTATCAATTTTGTAAAGAAACTAGCTTAACTAGCTTAGTTTTTGCTTCAAACACATTAAAAGCAGAGAATAAACTTTAAAATTGCATCAAAACACCATCAATTCATCATAAAATTATATAAAAATGAAATATCTTGCAGGGATTTAGCTTCAACGGCTTCCAAAAACTCAAACTCCACTAATTCCAAGCTTAAAACAGTGAAAACAAGGGTTGTTTTATGTAATTCAAAATTCTATAACTTAGTTTTAGTTTTATAGGTTTGAGGGCTTTAAAAATGGAGAGAAACTGAAGGATAAGGGTTATGGATGTTTTTTGTGCTTTGGGAGAAAGAAGGAAACAAAAACATACATTCTAGTTTATTTAGCTTGGTTAAAATCAGGTAAGTGAAAGCAAGAGCTTGCTTGGGAGCTTTTGCCATCTTTTTCAAGGCTTTGACATGTGGAATGGATGTTGAGTAAGAGATGAAAGCTAAAATTTAGGCGATAAAATCAAGTACAAATAAGTATAACTTAAGTTTCTATAACCTAGCAATACACCAATCAAATTTTACCATTTTGCATACTTTCAATTCTAATGAATTCTATCTACTTTTAGGGCATAAATAGGCAAAACAATTAGTTTAGATTGCATTTAAAGTAGAAAAACACTTTCCAATCAATTCACAACATCTTAGTACACTAATCTTCCTTACCGAAAAACTGAGCTTTTTACAGTAATTAGAACTTTTTAAAAGCATGCTACATCATATATTAATAAGTCAATGTCATATTTATTGATATATGTACGTTTATGCATGATTCGATTTTAAAAACAATGAGTACTCATGCTCGTACGATATGCATTCTACTTAATGATTTTTCCATAAAACCTTAACAAGTTGAATCTTTCTTGTCCTTAATACCTTTTCTTTTCTATCAAGGTTTTGTGCCAGTTTCTCTTCATATATGCTAAATCAAAAGTTATTTCCAATAGCTTGTAACTTACAACATGTAAGGGATTTGGAATGTACTTCTTGAGCATGGGCACATGGAAGACATCATGTACACTGGATAATAATGGAGGTAAGACCAGTCTATATGCTATATTACCAACCCTTTCTAGGATTTTAAAGGGGCCAACATACCTTGGGCTTAGCTTTAGTCTTTTCCCAAATCCCATGATGCCCTTCATTGTCTGTATAGCTTTTCTGTCTACTGTGTGTTGTCTTCATTCTTTCATGTATCTTTTTTGCTACCCTAGCAATTTTTTATTCTAGCTTTGGACCAAGTAATTCCCTATCTCTAACTTCATCCTAATGAACTAAAGATCTGCATTTTCTTCCATATAGTGCTTCATAAGGCGCTATTCTAATTGTCGCTTGGTAACTATTGCTGTATGTGAAATCAACTATAGGAAGCTTTGTATCCAACTCCCTTGTATATCGAGTACATGAGCTCTTAACATATCTTCCAGTATCTAAATTACCCTTTTTGTTTGTCCATCACATTGAGAATGAAATGTTGTACTAAATGCAAGCTTTGTTGCCACAACACTATGCAAACTCTTCCAAAATACAGATGTGACTTAGGATCTCTATTAGACACTATTAAAATTGGCATTCCATGCAATCTGATTATCTCTTTGATATACACTTAAGCATATTGGTTTATGGTACAAGTGGATTTTAACGGAAGAAAATGGAGTTAAATATTAGTAATATATGTTTATTTACAAAACCATACCAAAGCTGCTAAGTTTGACAAAACAGAGTTCCAAAATAAGCTTTAAAAGCTAATCTAAAATATTGCATATGAATAAATCTCTACCTGGTAGCTCTGAATACTTGGTCAATCCCTAACACTACACATCCTCACTTGCATCATAAGAACTATAATGAGCTAAAGGCCTAGTAAGAAAAAAATAATGCATGAACATGAACATTGAATAAGAATGCAATTAGACATTTTCCGTTATCAATTTTCTTTCAATAATTCTTTCTTCTTTGTGTACCTTTGGAGTGTGTTGCTTAATTGGTAATGATAGAAGGTGATTTTTAGAACCTAATCATCATAATTTGAGCAATACAATAGTAATAATACAGGTTTCCCATCTTGGTCATCAGACCTAGGTATTTGTCATATTCAGTCCCATTCTTTGTGGCTTTTCTTATCTTGTTTTCAACGTCAAAGTATTTCCTATCCTTTATTAGGTTTGTAGGTTGCACTCGTGTCCCCTGTACCTACCCAACCACTTATTAAGCACCATGCCCCCATTTTAGTTAAAAGCCTCGTTCTCTTTTTAGATCATATCACATGTTCTAATATAAATGTCATGTATCATAAATGCTTTTCAACAATATATATCATTCCTAAATAACAACATTCCATTCAATGTATCTTAAAACATAACAGGACATAGTTTTTATGATCAGTAAATAGTAATTTTGACTTACCTAAAGTTCAATTTGCATTGAATGAAAAGATTAGTACTCCTAAAAGATAAAATGTGCAAAAAGACCTAACATCATAAAATTGTATACTATTCAATTTCCATAAGCCAAACTCATTGATATAGGAAATAAGTTCATATCACTAGCATTTTCAAACTTTAAATTTCATTAAAGGAAGTATATAGTCTTCCAAAAATAACCCAATACACATGAATCAAGCATTGTGGAAACTTGATTTTTCACTTAACTTAGTTTTGCATTTTCTTTCCATAGATTCAAAAAATGATATTTTAACTAATTTTCACCTATTTACAAGCATTCAAAATCATTTAATAAACATTTAGAATCACTACAAATAAAAGAAATAATTAGAATCTATAAGATTATCAATGTTGCAAAGAAATAAACTCAATTAACTTAGTTTTGCTTCAAACATATTGAATCTGAATTTCAAACATTAAAAATAGAGAACTAACTTTAAAATTGCATCAAAATACTGTTAATTCATAATAAAGTTATATAAAAATGAAATACCTTGTAGGGGTTCAACTTCAAGGGCTTTACAAAGCTCAAAATCTTCCAATTCCAAGGTTAAAAGGGTGAAAAGAAGGGGTTGTTTTGTGTAATCTGAATTTCTATGAGTTGGTTTAGGTTTTATGGGTTTGAGGTCTTTGAAAATAAGGAGAAATTGAAGGATAAGTGTTGTAAATGTTTTTAGGCCGTGAGAAAAAAAGGAAGTAAAAATGAACGTTCTAGTTCATTTGACTTGGTGAAAATCAAGTAAGTGAAGGGAGAAGCTTGTCTGGGATCTTTTTCCATTTTTCAAGATTTTGACATGTAGAAAGGATGTTGAGTATGCGATGGGAGCTGATATTTAAGTAATAAAATCAAGTACAAATAAGTGCAACTTAAGTTTGTATAACCTAGTCAACAAAATAATCAAATTGCACCATTTTGCATACTTTTAATTCCAATGAAATCTAGCTATTTTCAAGGTATAAATAGGCAAAACAATTTGTTTAAATTGCATTTAAAGTGGAAAAATACTTTCCAATCAATTCGTAATAGTTTAGCATGCTAATCTTCCTTATCGAGAGATCGAGCTTTTCACTACAATTAGAAATTTTTAATAAACATGTTAGATCATATGATAATCATTCAATATCATATTTATGAATAGAAACATGCTTTCACATGATTCAATCTTAAAAATAATGAGTGCACATGCTCATAAGATATGCTTTTTATATGCTAGTAATTCAATAACGTGTGTTCATTATATATATGGATATGCTAGATACTTCTTATTGGCTAATTGTGAGTTAATTAGGCATTACATGTATTCGCCATAACCCAATTCAACTACGTATAACCTACACATATTCTAAAGGAATCATCATGCTTCTTAATGAATAAAATAGGTGCACCCCATGATGACATGTTGTTCCTAATGTATCCTTTATCTACAATCTCTTCTAACTGTTTCCTCACTTCTTTCATCTCCGTCAATGCCATTCAGTATGGTGAGACAGAGATAGGAGTAGTTTTAAGAAGTAACTTTATGCTAAACTTTATTTCATGGTTTGGTGGCAATCCAGGTAACTTAGAAGACGTCCTTGAACTTGTCTACTTATGGGAATTGTGGCGTTCACACCAACAACACATGATCCACTTTCTAATGTAGAAAGACATGCATAACAAGTTATGTTCCTTTGCCCACCAAAACATGGCCTTAAATGTCCAAAATGAATATTTAAACACAGATGTTTGTGGTATAGATAGAAAGGTTGTCGTATTCATAAAGAGATAGGAATTTGAAAGATTGACAATTTAATGGTTGAAAAGACAAGATTAATTTTAAAGAAAAATATTTTTTAGTTTTAAATAAGATTGAAAACATCAAATTAAAATGCTTAAGCTTTAAGAATCATTTGTATGTTTCATAACTAGCATGGAGTTTTAACTCTAAATAATAATTATTTAAAGCATTTAATTTATTATATATTTTCCGTTAATAGCAAGCACATTCACTAATTTTATTAGTCAACTTAACGCAACAATATAGCAAGCTACAATATAGTAAAGACTTCTCCATAAAAGTAGCAAATTAATCATCTCTCACTAATAATTTGATGCACTAACTATGAAAATTATAACCGTTATCACAACAATTATAATTAACATAACTTTAAAATAGAAAAGATAATAACAAATCAAAATTATTGTATTTTAATAGAATAAATTTTTAAGTTAATTTCGGCAGCAACTCGTCTCATGAAATATCTATAATCCACATTATAATAAGTCATGCACTAGTAAAAGACATTTCATAAAATTAAGCATTATTTTATTATTAATAATATTAATTATGCAATACAACTAAATTAAATAAATAAAGTAAGACTAAAATTATGTAAAAATAGGCAGCATAAAAATGCTGAGAATAATTATTAAGAACTTGAAAATATAATTTATTCTGTAAAATATAAGCAATACAAAACAAATATAGAGAAAAAATCCATACCTAAGTACTTGCATACAAGATCATTTCTTTGCCTCACAAAATTTTCTACACTAATTTAGGCATTAGTTTATTATTTTTGGTGGGATCGAAGAAGTATCCTAATAGCATCTCCTCCTAAAAAGGAGTACAGCTGAGCTAGAAGTTCAGCAATTGAAAAGAAAGCAGAGAGTGAGAATTAAGGCCACATGGCAATAGGATTCACAGAAGTTCACTATTCATTTTTTATTATTATATTTTATTTATAGCGTTGTTGATTTTTTTCCTTTCTTCTCTGTGTGATATGTGTTCCTCATTGTGCAATTTGGCTTTGAAATCCATTATTGTGCCTATATCGATTGGACACATGAGAGCCCTCAAATGCACTCACCGAAGATTGAGCTACGATTGTGATCAACTATACGCAAAGAGAAGTAAATGAATGCCTTCGGATTGTTGAATCAGTCTAGGTACTCTAATTGGAAAGCAACTAAGGCATACACATGTAGGAACAACTACTTGCAATCTAGGGCCCTTCTAAAGATTCCCTTGAAACGTAGCAAGCAATCCATGGTTGAGGATGATTCAATGGTTTGACCGGATGGTCCATAGCTTGCCACACGTCTTTTCTTTTTAATTTTGAATTTCGTTTCATTTCTTGTGCGTTTGAGGTCAGTTTTTGTCCTTTTTGCACCGTTTTGTTCCGTTTTCCTATAGATTTTAAACCTAAAATCAAATAATTGAAATAAAATGAATTATTTTATAAACATAGTATTGACAATTATAATAAAAATAATTGTTTGCATTAAAACACACAAAAATAATTACAAACTTTTAAAATTTCAGCCACTTTTGGTTTGACACAGATATGATTTTTAAGACTCGAAAATATTTTTAGAAGTATATTTAAAACTAAAAACTTATTTACAAACAATTTAAGACTCAAAATAAAATCAAAGAATATTATTTTTATAATTTTGACGATTTACAAACTAAACACATTTTTAACATACCAAAACGACTCTAAAAATTACTAAACATATTTTTACGATTTTGACCATTTACAAACTAAACATAAATTTAACAAACAAAAATAACTCTAAAAATTACCAAAAATATTTTTAAACATAAAAACACACTAAAAACATATTATTAGACACATTTACACACTAATACATTAAAATAGTAATTAGCACAAAAATGTTATTAATTATAGGATTAAATGAGAAATGTAAATGCAAAATAATGATATTTAGCTATAGAAAATGTGCATTTTCTCATTCTCATCACACCACCAACCAGGTCATTGCTAGTCCTTAGCAATTAAAGTGATAGAATTTTAAAATGATTTACTGAATATTCACAAGTGCATACCATTTAATTCTAATTTAATTCACTAACTAAAAAAATTCACAAAACAAAAATTTTATTTGAATGATTTATACATTATTTAACAAAATGTAATTAAGCCCAACTTAGTGCAAAAAGAGATAATGAATGATTATGAAGTTTCATAAACGACTAAGAATAATAATATTATGATATTTTGATTCAAATCAATCATGCAAACAACAACATTTCAAATTTATTATGTAGAGCAATTAAAGAGCAAAACTATATACAAAAGTTAAACAAATTTTACAACTACAGTGGATAATGTAATGTTTGGTTCCCTTAAGCTTTCACTATAAGCCATTTAGAGAGCTTTAGGTCAGTAACTCCTAGACCAATTGGCCTACGGTACTAGGTATTGAAGCACCCCTTAGAACTTATTAACTCAAGTTAAAGAGGCTATGATACAAAACTCATCCATTATTCATTAATTTACAATATTACACTCTTATTTCTATAAAATTCTTTTGTTTCTTTCTATTTTAAATTAATTAGTTAATTCATTTTGAAAATGTGAACGCCTTTAATTATTTGTATTCACAAAATAACAAATTCAAATATTCATAGGTTTGACTTACCATCATAATTAAGCATTACAGTGCGTGTGTAAAAAGAATGGCTTACAAATACTTTGAAAAATCAACATAAAAAAGTGTGAAATAAAACCAAAGTTTTGAGAGTCTATAAAGTCAAATAATTCAAAGAATAGAAAAATGATATTACATTAATATGAAATTCAGAAATCAAAACAACATAATAGCACATTAGCTACTAAGAACCCTATTTTTACAAAACACTTTTTTAGATATATTTTTAGTTTTATGACTCAAAAAAACTTACAAAATAACACAAAAATGAAAAAAAAGAAAACAAAAATCTAGACCAAAAACAAAAAACTAGGCAAAAATTAAAAAAAGCACAATTTGGCACATCAATGAAGTACAACCCTCTCCCTCAACCTATATTATACATTGTCTCCAATGTATAAAAAAGAACAGTGAGAACAGCAAAGATATTATCTAAATTAACACAACCGCAGAGGTGAACTGTAACTAGCTTAACAAAAACAAATAAATAAAATGCATGACAATATATTACAAACTGGGTCTTTTAAAGTCAGATTCCTAAGACTTTATTTTTATTTCAAAAGTCAAAAATAATGTTTTTTTAATATTGATTCTTCAAAATATGTCTCAAGAGGCTGCAAATATAAAGTATTACTAATCACAATTGATTATATCCTTCTTTACTAATCCATTCTACAAGAATTAACCTTGAAATTCTTTTTCAACTTTTGAGGGGTTTTTTTAATGAAAATTTAATGAGCATAAAACTAAGTAGGAAACAAACTAAGAAATCAAACAACAAAAATTGATAATTATAAAAGAGAGTGACAGAAAAGAACTTAGGATTGGTAGACCGTAGCCACAAGATTGACTTCTTTGGGCTCAATCATCCATTCTTTGTAGCTTTTTTAGTCTTTGGCCAATTACTTTGAGCACCCTTTCTATTAGAAAACAAGTACACAGCAGAATTTTAAAAATTTTAAAATTAGAGTATTTTCTAAAACATAAATTAATGATAGATCTTACTAACCTCTTCTATATACTAAAGTAGGCTTGAATCTGTGTAGAGAAGAATGTTCCAATAGAGCCTTAACTAACTGGCTTTTTTTGCTATTCTCTATCCACGATCGGAGTATGGGTGGTCACATGTTGTATAGCTTTTCCTCTGGTGAATCTCCTTCCAACCACTTCAAGAGACCTAGAGCTAAAGTTCTTGTTGTTAAACAGTTGCTCCCAGGGAGTTTCAGAGTTTCTTAGACAAGAGTACTCACTCTATACTTCTCAACTAATCTAAATAATTGAGAAAACTGACCCATATTTATAGAGGTCGAATCTAAGGTCAACCCTTATTAGTTAGAGCCTTAAAATTTGAATCTGGGCCAAGTTCTGATGAAAAACACGTCCAAAATGCATATACAGATTATCACATGATCAGTAGGCCGAACTTTTCCATCGGCCTGTCGAACTTACTCCATCAATAGGCCAAACTAATGGATCAGCTATGCCAAACTTGCAATAATTTGATCCTTGGGAATATCTTATTTCCCACACGAGATTATTAAATAGAACCTTAGTTTTTATTTAAATAACCAAATAGAAAAGTTATTTGATCAAAACAGCTATATCTGGATTATTTCATAGAAAATGAAATATTATCCAAATAATTCAACATGTTTATCTTGAATTAATACAAAATTAATTCAATCGATAAACTGGCATGAATTATCAAATTTCTACCAATCTAACAATTTAACATAAGTCATTAATATGTCACAAAAGCACGCTGTATTATTGCATAATTTATTATGAGCTAGCGAAGGGGACCCGATGGACCTTTATAGTTCAAGCTTCTATAATTGTAAAACACAATATCCAATATACATATTTTATAATTATCAATTCTAACACTACTCCACTAAAAGCCTAGAGTTGTACTCTCAAACTATATAAAATTACGACGTTCGAGTAAGCTAACCATCCATGACATATCATAATATGTTACATCCCCATAAGCTATTCATATTCGGCTTAAGGATAAATTCTGTTTTACCTTTTTGATTATTTTATCTTACATTTGATTATCACACCATTTGAATACTTACTATCCAAAGACAGTATACCATTTGGTTGCACCTATATATCCAAATGGTTAAGGACTCTAGCCTTCAAATTACATGATAACGTATATAAGAGAATATAATTAACTCTACAAAAGGAGTTATGGATTCCATATCTGTGAATAACAAGTGTATGCAATCAAGAGTCAAACCCCCAACGTATTGGCATGCGTACCATCATAAGGTTAGGATGTCGCCTTTTCGTACATCAAAAGACATAAGTCAAGAATATGGGCCTATTGTTGGAAAAATAATACGCAGCGAAATTTTAAAATTTTAAATCAGAGTATTTCCAAAACACAAGTTTGACATGCTATATGTATAAATTAACCTGATCTTACTGACCTTGTATACGCCGAAAAGCACCCCAATTCTGTGTAGAGAAGTAACGTTCCAGAAAAGCCTTAACCAACTGGTCTTCTTTGCTATTCTTTATCCACGATCGGAGTGAGTGTAGGCTCACATGTACAGCTCTTCCTCAAGGTGACTCTCCTTCCAACCAATTGAGAGAACCCAAAGCTAGTGTTCATGATTTGTGAACAAGAGCTCTCAAGGAGTTTCAGATTCTCACCAGTAGAGTATCACTCTTAAGCTCTCTATTGATCTCAATAACTCATTAGACTCACTCCCTATTTATAGAGGTTGGGTCTAGGGTCATTCTTTATCAGATAAGGTTTCAAAAATTCGAAACAGAACCAAATTCGGGTCTATATCGGATAAGATATGCGTAAAAACGCGTGAAAACGCGCGATTTTTAATTCGTGCATAGGCAGGCCGAACTTTTTCAACTGCTGAAATAAAAATGCCGAACTGCTGAAATAAAAATGACACGAATCTTTTATTTTCCACCCGAGATTCTATAGGATAAAGCCTCAGTTTTAATTCAAATAACCCAATAGAGAAGTTATCTAATTAAAACAACTTTATCTAGATAATCTCTAAGAAAATAAATAGATTCCTAATAATTCTACAAGTTTATCTTGATTTAATTTATCCAAAATTAAATCAACTGATAAACAGACAAGAATTATCTGACCCCAATAATTCAACAAGTTTATCTTGAATTAATTTTGTTTACAAAATTAATTCAACCGACAAGCAGACATGAATTATTTGATTCTTTCAAATTTTCAACCAATCTAATAAA
>CAMOHE010040489.1:0-15147 GCA_946598075.1 Artocarpus hirsutus | reverse complement strand
TGTTATCTCAAATCAGATCAAAAAATTGAAAACCCCAACCTTAAAATCCTCAAATTAAATCCCTATTTTTTTTTTTACCCTGAACTTAAAAACCATGAAAGCATATCTCTGATCTACTCTTATTATACTACCATCGTCATCCCTTCCCTTCTCTTCCTTGTATACATGAACATCACAAAGAAACTCATCTTCACAACAGCCATAATGAAGTCGACGGTGACGACTATGTTGCAGTGAAGACAAATGATCAAGAGTATTTTTGTCATTTCATATATAAATCAATCATCAGATAGAGTGACAAATTGCCTTTTTAAGGTCATTTTGAAATAAATCACTATACTTTTTTTAAATTAAGTAAATGAGCCCTCTTTATTAATTATAAAGTTAAAATGACAAAAATATTCTTTATTAATTATTAATCATCTATAGTTTATCATTGATAAACTTGAGTTTATCACTGATAAAATCGTAAATAACAAACCCTATAAAAAACTCCAAACCTTAATGTTCACTCTCTTCCCTCACTACAAAACATCTCCAGACATTATAGACGCATACTATTTATCGAGTTTTATCACTGATAAACCCATAAATAACAAACCCTAAAAAACCCCATGCCCTAACTTTTTCTCTCTCCTCTCTCCCTCTTTTCTCATTGCACAGCGTCTTTAGACATTATTAATGCCAAGCTCCGTTAGGTTGGCCACTTGAAGTGCCGGCGAACATTATTTTGATTCATAATAGTAAAGGTTATTTTTGTTATTTTGGTTTTATAAATAATAAGAAGGGGCCATCACCTAATTTTGAAAAAGTATGGTAATTTATTTTAAAGAGTTTATTAAAAAGGTCACTCAATCTAATTTCCCCATTTTTGCTCCTTTTGAGATCCGATAGTGTTATTAGTTTTAATATCGAGTAAATTGAATTATTGCACCCCAAACTATTTGCTTTTTTTATAGTACACTTCAAAATTTCAATTGACAAAATGCACCTCGAACTCTAAAATCATTAGCAATTTAAGTCCAATAGCTACGTTTAATATTTGTTCAGTACTCTTTTTTATCTATCGAGCTTCAATTTTTTCCTTAAAATGATAAGCTTTGCCCTTAAGCAAACTCACATACGAATTTGGTGACCCAACCATCCATGCCTATTGATGTTTGTTAGTTATTGATGCTCAATTATTAATGTTTTCAAAGTTCAATATGCATTTTGTTAAAATTAAAAATTTGGGGTGCATTATGTAAAAGATATTTAGTTCAAGAGGCAACAGTAACAATTTATTCTTTTAATATCCTACACTTACTGTTTTCTTCCCCGCTGAAAAATAACTTGTAATACGGTCCATGTTCCATGGTCCACACTCGATACATCAAGCATGCGTTATCTCATGAGGTACTTTTGACCATTCAATTGTGTAAAATATAACTTCAGTTTAGTTTATTAACTTAGTTCATTGACAAAGAAGACTAAAAAAATAACAAATAAAAAAATTAAAAAAAAAATGTTTCCATTCTTTCGCCAAAAGTAGGAATAAGAGAATACAATACTATAAAAGGATCAAACTTTATCATTTCATAAGAAGGAAAAAAAGAATTAGAATAGAATCGGGAGTCGTTTGACGTTTTCATAAATAGCTTTTCCTGCTCACGAAGTCATCAACGAAAATTCTCTTTGTTGGAGCTTCAAAAAAACAAGAAAGGAGAATCAAAAATGAAGATTCTAGATAGGAAACATAATATTGTTGAATAACCACTAATAAACAATCAGATTTCATCATGTTATGATAAATTATTATATTTTTAAAATAAGTTATAACTATCTTATTATATGATGATTTCAAACTGTAAATCATTAATATTTTATGTTCTAATAGAGAATTTAAAATTCAAGTTTTGACAAATAGTGTTTATCTCACTTTATCCTTTACAATTTAAAATAACACAAAACTTCCTATGAATTTATAGTAAGTTATAACGTTGATATATTTACTATCAAAACGTCAAATTTTCAACTGTTTTAATTACGTGTGGATCAAATGGCTACTTCATAAAGAGTAACATAATAAAATAAAATAAATAGACATAGTATTTTGAGAATTTTTTTAAAAAACCACAAATTCTTCCTCACACTAACTTTGAGTGTCACTTCCTATCTTAATTGCAACTTCTCCATGGCCATCCCCCCTCTAATATTACCTTTTATGAGTGAGCCATGTGATCCATATGTGTTTAAAGTATCAAAAAACTGACATCTCATTAATAAAAGTATCAAAATTGTAATTTATGATAAATTTGAAAGACAGTTTTGTATAGTTTAAATTGTTCAAGATGAAACCAGATAACCCATATTCTCTGGGTTAATTTTGAAATTAACCATTTTTTATACTATACTAGAAAAGTGTGCAGATACTCCTTCTAATCAATTTGAAAAGGAGATTGGAGGAGGCTTCTCCAGGACAGAGTATGTTATGATTTGCTAGGCTGAGAAACTATATCGTGGGCGGCTCAACCATAATCCATAAATAAATGAACTTTATGCTTGCAAGGAAAAAGTTGGAATCAGAAAACTACAGAAAATTAATTAAGAAAGACAGAGTCAAGAGGATGGGCCCCACGCGCCATTTTGATGCCCTTTGGATGACAGCCTTTTACACCTCCATTATCTGTTGATACACACCAATGCAATTAGCATAACGCTGTCTTTCCTTGGCACCAAGGAATGTGGTCCCATGAAGATGATATACACAAAGCTTAAAATTCTAGCGTTCAACGGCCTGCCCTACAACTATATGGTCTTTTTCTTCTTTTTCTTATTTTGTTTTCATTTGGAGGGCTTTTTCGTGGAAATGTTTAAGAAAAAAGTTCAAACGGTAAAATTAAAACTACGTATTGTAGCGTATGTGAGTTTTATATTCTAATAAATTTTTATTTACACTATAATATAGCATAAAAAAGCTTTACATTGTTTATGATTCCAACCAACGATAGAGTGAAAACCGTGATCACAAACTTCATAATGGTTGAATCATCCGTCCAAATCCTATTCATATGAAAAGGCTTTTAATACGAAGAAAACATGTTTTATGACAATGACAAATATGAGATGACTATTACAAGGCAACGTGAAAATGGACGAAATACAAAACAACAATCAATCACAATGTGAACTTGAACGAAACGCAATTTTAATAATCAATCACTATTGATGGCAAATGGTCTTACTCTGAGTTGGGTTTAGTGCAGCCACCATATTATATTGGGAGGATATGATAATTGGTTTACATGATGATGTTCGTAGCAGGCAATAAATTCGTTGCACTTGCTCAGTGCCCACTAAAAGCCCACTTCAGGTTCTAAATCGGTATTATTTATTTTGAAAAATACCATGGAAATGAACCTAAAAGCAATATTTTCTTCCACTTGTATGATTTGTTATCCATGTTCAACCTTCCATTTGCAAGGGCCTGCAAGCATGATTGTAAAGTGGTTAGCAGACTCTAAATTCTAAGCCTATCACAAGGCTTTGGGTCAAATAATAATTCTCTAGCCGTTCAGAGAATTCTTTAAGGTCAATAAGACCTCACACTGATAGCATACGATTCTGGCCTTCGGAATTGATAAAAATCATATCAAAATATATGCAAAACAAATAGTTTGTGTCAAAAAATAAAACCTTATCATCAATAGTGCATTTTTTAGGCCTAATACATAGCTTGTTTGGCATTAATTACTTCTAATCAAATTTTTAGTTAAAAATAATGTAAAACTCTCGTATGTTACAGTAAAAACAAAATAGTTGTTACAGTGTAAAGCTCTTACATACTACAATAATTACGTTCTAACAATAGTTTTAACCACTGTGTTAAAACGCCCTAATAGAAGTGTCTATTTTCAATGTTAAACGTAGATACTCCTCCGACAGCTTATATTGGGAATTAATTATGGATTGGAAGTATTCTGGGCAAGTTGACAGATTCTCACGCCGAAGCAATTGTGGATGAGAAAAAAGACACTGTGCATGAGAATATAGGGATAACGGGATTTTTTTCCCCTCAAGTGCTAGAAACATCGTCACAGCCCTTGCTGGCCAACAGTTTCTGTTGGAATGACAAATGATATGAGGAAGCAAACAAAAAGAAGGAAAAACAGAAGAAAATGGAACCATTCATTACAATGCAAAAAGTGATGGAAGGAGACCAGGAGATTTTGCACCATTATTTTGCACCATCGAAAATGATGCAAGAATCAGAGACCAACAATCCCGTGTTGTATGGGTTTAACCCCTTTTGCAAGGGAAGATACAAAAGACTTGCCGGAAATAAAAAATTCAAAATGATTAGACGTAATAATGAAAGTGAAACCAATAAGAATGATATTGAGCATTAGTCAATGAAATACAGCTGCATACAAGAAGACTTTCCTTTTCACATTCATTTGAATCATTTCCCAGATGAGAAGAGCACAAATTTGATCAGATCATCTAAAGAAAATACAATTTTCTTATCATCCCCTTGGGGGAAAACATTACAAACAGCACCACCGAGGCTTGGGAGATAGCAAAAAATAATAAACAAATATAAATAATATAATAAAAAAATACATCATTTGAATCTTTCTCCTGATTTTAACCTAGCAGAAACTTCTTCCTCCTGCCCAGAAGTTTTTGGGCTTCAATTTGATTCCTGTTCATTTCCCCTTATCTTAGACCTAAACTGAACTTTTCAGATATCAAATACGAGCAAGTTATATAAAAAAAAATATTTAATTTTTTTTGTCAGGAGAGGCGAGCAGTATTCTTCTCATGCCACCATCTGCTCCTGCTCCAAGTACAGCTGCTCCACCCATGGCGGAAGCACTTCATGAACTCCTTTGTTGAGATGATAATGCTGCTTCTCTGAAGGGACATCCTTAACCAAGGAATGAACCCAAGAGACATCAGGCTCATCGATGGCTGATGGCCTCGAGGCTGTTGTTGTAGCCCCAGCATTGCCGTTGTTTCTGAACCCAAAAGAAGCAGACTTCCTCAGCTTGTTCAACTCATCTCCTTGAACCGCCCAATCCAATTTCCCATCGGGAGAGCCCCATTCTGAAAAACCAGACGATGACATCATCGACGCAGAGTTAGCGGCTGCAGTTAGCCCCAGGTGGGCGGAGGCTGCTCCGCGGTCTATGAAGCTTTGGCTCCGCTTTGCAAAGGCGGAGGACCTGGAGTTCATAACCGCTGCTGCCACAGAACTGGCCGAGGACTCGAGCCCATAAGAGGAGGGCTTCCTCACCGGGGAGGATGATGACAAGCTAGCCGGGTAGCTAGCGCGAAGTTGGTTCATGTTTTGGCGAATCTGAAGCCCGGTTGGAGACTGCAAATGGGTTGGTGTTGAGGCCTTTAGCGAAAGCCCCTGCAATTGAGACAACACTGATGGATCGAATGATCCGAACACATCGTCAAGGTTAGTGGGCCTTATGTCCCCAATCCTACCGAAGAAGGATGGAGATGAGAGACGAGTTATCTCATCCAACAATTGCTGCCGCTGTTGTTGTTGGCTAGACTGACTTTGAAGTCCAAGCAATTCCATCTCCAAATCCAAATCTCTGGCGCAAGAAGCAGTCTTCAGCCTGCTGCCAGGGAGCTGCAAAGCAGGTGGGGTGAGGCTAGCTTTGTTCTGCCACAACCCTACATTCTTCGGCGAAGAAGCAGCTGCCAACGGCGACATTGGTGGGGTCGAAGTTGCAGGCAGGGACGATGGGCAAAGAGCCAAGGGGCTCAAAGCAGCCATGTCCGCTGCACTGGCACCAAGAGACCTCGGAGACGGCATGGCCGAGCCCGTGCATGCATAGACCGGGCGCAGCTCCTCCGGTTTGTGAGCAAAGAAGCAGACTTTCCTCGCGCAGCCAGTCTCGTCCTTGCAAAGCCGGGTTCGGTACTGAGCAGGGTGAAGCCACGACTCGAAAACCCCATGAGCATATTCACAAGCATCCCCCTTTTGGCACGTCCCTTTACGGAATTCCGGGCAAGGGACACAGCTGTAAGGGTACTTCCTCGGGTCCCTTCTTCGGGCGTTCTCACCAGGATGAACAAAAGGGCATTCGGTCCAATCATGCGAGTAAGCCCTCGAGCAAGGCTTGATCTTAAAACTGTACATTCTGAAATCGTCAGTGCCGTATATCCCATTGTTGATATCCGGCAGAGACACGTCAATTGGATATTCTTTCTTCTCAGGCGTCGCAACCTTTTGCAGGTCAACTTCCTCGTCGTCGCCTCCGTCTTCCGTCGCCGAGCTCTCGCCTTTCAGCAGCATCTCCACCGCCTTCCTCCTCGAATTGAAAGGCGAATTCGAAGCCATCGCAGCGAGGACATCAACAGGCTTGATTCCATAAGAATTGGCACATTCAGCATCGGCCGAGGCCTCAAGCAAGAGCTTAACAACCTCAAGAGAAGAACTTGACCCTCCAGCGGCGGCGCAGTGGAGGGCAGTGACCCTATCCGAGCCACAAGATCTGTTGACTTCGGCTTTGCCAGAGTCAATTATGTATTTCAAGACCTTGGTGCTTCCAAACATGGAAGCAATCATGAGAGGAGTTCTCTCTTCGAAACCCATCTTTCTGGACCCAAGTCTTCTTCCGTACCAGAAACTTGCTTCGTCGACATTAAAGCCCTTCCCTTCCACTGCACTCTTGAAGGAATCGACATCGTCGGAGGCGGCGAACTCGAGCAACTCCGAGTGTTCGCAGAGGAATCCATCGTTCCGCTTCTGGAATTCGCTTTCCATGGCGAACTTGGAAGGGTTAAGCTTCTTCTTCGAACCACTGCACATGCCCTAACTCTCCTGCAAAAATTCCACAACAAAAACTTCAAAACCCTAATCAATTACACACACAAAAAAAAATCGAAACTTCCATAAATTAGTCCAAAAAAAAAAACGAGAAATATACCCAGAAATTCAAAAAAAAAAAAACCTAACACCACCAAGAATCGAACTTTAAATTGAGTTACTCAATCGAGGGCAAAATTATTCATGAATCATGGAGAAATGAACCAAAAAGCATGAACTTTGTTGCAAAAAGTTTTAAGATTCAAGACTAAAAAGTAGAATTCAACAAGTAGAAGATGAAATTTCTTTCTGTACCTTTGATTGAGAAGAAGAAAGACGTTGATTTTGTTCGCAGAGCCAGAAGAAGACCTTTATTTTTGAAGAAGAAGAAGAAGAAGGAAGAGAAATGGGATGAGATTGAGCAGGGAAAGTGAAGGATATGGAGGAGCTTTATATGGAGTGGCCTTGACGTTGAAAGCAGAAGAAGAGAGGAAAGTGTGACTTTTCTTCTCACCTCCTCTTTTTTTTATTTTTTATTTGTTATTTTTTATTTCCTTTTTTTGATTTTTTGTTTTTTCAGTGGTCAAAGTCAAAACTTCAAAGCGCTGTGGGGTCCACTCGCGAGGATTTTCTATACCGCTATGAACTGAGAGCTTTTTTCCTCTTCTTTGCTTGTTGAAGTTACTTGAAATGCAAATGCAAATGCGAATGAAATTCAAATTCAAATTCAACCTCATACCCAGCTCACTCCACTCGGTCTCCTTCTAGCTCGTCATCCTCAACCGCCTCAACGGGTTGCAACTTCACGTGTGAATTTGGCCGAGACTTACTTCTGTCACGCGCTACCCGGCGCGTGTCTTCACTCTCTCTTATTATTCCTTTTTCTTTTTCTTTTTTGTAGGAATTATTCTCTTCTCTGTAGAATTTAATATTAAGCAAAAAAATCAAACCAAACAAAAGGTAAATATTATAAGACCCGTGAAAAATAATCTATGATCATTTCTGTGCTTCCTTCATAATTTTTCAGAGGAAAAAAGGCAAGTAGTCCGATTGAGCACAAGTACCACTATTTGACCTAGTTAAAACGTGGGTCTTTTTTTTTTTAAAAAAAATGTACCTTATTTTTATAAATTGCTTAAAAAAGCTAAGCGGGCCGATGAGTTACACTACGTTTGATAAGAGAGAAAGATAAAACAAGAGGTTAAATCTTTTGTTTGGTTGGAGGAAGATAAAGAATGAGAGACGAGGTAAATGGACATGGTCTCTCTCATGACCCACCAAATTGGATCATTCCATCAATAGAAAGATTCAAATAATCCCCACTTTAAGTTTTATAAAGACTATTTTAACATCTAAATAAATAATTAACAAGTAATAATAAATATGCTATATAGTATTTTTATAAATAACTATAATTTATCTTTTTAACTCTCCTCTTATCTTACCAAACAACATAAATGATTAATACAATCCCCCTTATATTTCCTGCTCTCAATCCCTTTAACTCTCTCTATTATCCCTACTTCTCATTTCTCTTACCACGGAGTATTAATTCTCACGATCTTTCATGGTCATGTATAAAAATATGTCCAAATGATCCACACTTTATTTTCTCTCTTTTTTTTTTTTTTTACAAAAAATGTATAACAATGAACTTGGAAAAAATAACACTAAAAATCCGTGTAAATCACATTGGTTTATATGTGTGTGTGTATATATATAATCAATCCCTTTTTTTTTTAACATGGACAGAATCCAACAATTCACCTTTAACACCCTTAAGTGAACACCCTTAAGTGAAGTTTGGTGTGATTTTAATATTAGACTATATCTATAACCACTTATATGTTGCTTATTTATTAAAGGAGAAATGTTGGGCAAAAAAATTCAACCCAAAGCCCCTTTATCCTTTATAGCAGCTCTTGCTAGAGATGTTAAGGTCCATCAATTAAAAAGATGGCCATTTTATTGTCTTTCACAATGAGCAGAATATTGTTCTTTACTTAAAACTAAAAATAACCTCGTAATCTCTTAGCTGATTTTCTACTTGTTGGAATTTTATTAGTGTGTCACAAACAATTTTATTAGCTCTTTTTTTTCATCTACTCACAATAGATTCACCTTTTAATCCTTGTGAGATATTTGTATAGTCCACACATTAGCTAGTTATGCTTTATTAATTCTTATTGGAGTTTATTGGATTAATACTATGCCAAATTTTATTAGCCACTTTGTATGCAATGATTTATTGAGTGATAAATAATTTTTTTAAAAAAAGATATACAGATTTGTAACTAAATGGAATAAATGCATATTTATGAAATTCAGTGAATAACAACGCCAAAGATAACTCTAATGAGTAAAAATAATGGTTTTTTCTTTTTTTTTTGAGAAAACAAACCTGATGAGTAAAAGGGAAGAATTTTTTATTTTTTTTTTGAAAACAATACAATAAAATACAAACACCCCACAAACAGTACTTACAAACTATTAGGGTGTTTGGTAGAAAGTAATTCAGACTATTTTTTCAGTTATAAACAATGTAAAGCTCTCGCATGCTACAGTAACAAAAAAAATCGCTACAGTGTTAAACTTTCACTTGCGTAAAAACGGTTCTAACCACATGCCGAACACTCCTATAACATAAAAAAATATATAAATTAAATTAAAATAACATAAAACTTTTACAATATAAGAGCAAAAGACTACAATATCCACCCCAAACACCTCTTATGTAAGGCAAAATTTGAAAAAAGGGTTAAAGAAAATTTAAAATTAAGTAAATGATTTCTTTTTTTTGGCACTAAAAAAAGGCTTTTTCTGAGCATCGAAGCTGTCTCAGTTTTTTCAGAGAAAAAAAAAAGGACTGTATCAAAGAGAGGAACATAACCAGGGTGGAAACAAAAAAAAAAACTGGAACTGTTTTGATGCCCAAAAAGCTAGTTTTTTTATGCCTAAAAACAAAAAAAACAAAGAAGTTATTGATCAAATAAAATTTTTTGAAAAAGCCATTTTTAAAAAACACCCCTTATGTAAATAACACTCGAGTTGCACTATTAAATTAGTGACGAACACGATTAGGAAAAAAAAAAGTGTTGAACACCAATAAAAAAATAAAATAATCTGAACAAATTTGGTCCTTAATTTTGGTTATTATTGACAGGAACGGTTCTAACCATTGACTCAGTTATAAATAGTGTAAGTTTTTATATGTTATAGTAAAAAGAAAAAAATTGCTATTATTTAAAGCTTTTACATGCTATTAGAAAAAACAGTTATATCCAATAGTTCTAACCACTATGTCAGACATCTTATTAAATTCTAATTGATACCAAACCCAAAAAAATGTTGAATTTACAAATTCCTTGCAACTAGAATAAATAAAAACAAAACCTTCAACGGTAAATTTCTTTTTTTTAAGGAATTGTAATATTCACATATATATATATATATATGTATTTGTTTCTTTTGATATAAGGAGATTTAGAGTATTTTGTTAAGAGTGATTCATACCACAAATTTAATTATAAATAATGTAAAATTTTTTTATATTATAATAAAAAATTATAATATAAGACTTTTATATATTATAATAAAGATAATTTTTACTGGTAAATTTTACTGCTAGTCAAACACCGTATGAATTGAATGTTGGTGCGCGTAGGAGAGAAGTTGAAAATCAAACGAGTTGGGCCCAATTGTAACCGGCTAAAGAAATTTCCAACCTGTCACGTGTAACGCGCTCTCGGTCTTTTTAGGTGGGTGACAGGACATGCCTGACTCACCCTTCCACTATCTACCTTGTTTATTCTTTTCTCCCCCTCTCTCTCTCTCTCTCTCTCTCTTTTCAATAATTTCCCTCGTCTTATCTTGTTATTATTTCTTTTTGAAAGGTCCTCTTATATTATATTAGCATATGATAAAATAAAATAATTTTACTCCTATTTAAAACATAACCTTCCCTTGTACTTTTTTTTTTAATTTTTGTTATAATAAAAAACTTACAGGCGGTTTAACACTTTAATTGTAGTTAAAATTTTAAGTTTAAAAATGATAATATGTGAGAACTTTATATTAAAGTAACTTTTTGTTTTACTGTAGTTGTTAAAGTTTTACGCTATTTATAGTTAAAATCGATGAATTAAAACTGAAGTATGAAACGGACACCGTTAAAGCTAATAGTCTATCGTAAAGAGAATACTATTAGTTTCCAAATTTTATTGGTCCATGGACTTTAATCACAAACTTGCATTAAAACTTGAAAGCTTTAGAAAATGCAAGTATGTCAAATAGTCACACTTGAGATCCAAAGATTTAATGAAGGAACGAAACATGCCAACTATATTAATGACAATGTTTACAAGACTTGTTTTTTTGTTTAGGTTGTGGACAACTGCACTTAACGAATCATTTTGTAAGTTACACATATTAACGGACAATTATTTCTATATCTAAAAAAGAAAAACATTACTCCTCGCCTTCGTGCGGACTTTTCTTTTATAAATTATAAGATGAGTTATATAATTTGGTTTTGTTATATCCTCTATGTGTTGATTGGGTTTTTTCTTTATTCCGTGTGGGTACATGTGTATATTAATTAGATTGCCAATACTCTTAGGAACTAACAATTCAAATTATTTAAGAAAAAAGAACTAAAGCATATTAATGCACATCGTTTATGCAACTCTCCCCAAGATCTATGCAACTTTAACAATGTTTTTATGCGTTTACGTTCGACAAAATCAATTAAAACTCGTCACTTTCAACTTAAACAATATACAATTTTTATATATTACAACATAAAAAAATATATTATTGTATAAATTATCATATATTTGTAATATTTTTGGTTGAAACTTTTTGTTTCAATGTAATCTCGCGCATAACTTGAATTGAACCTTCTGCTAATAAATGTTTGGACTCATGACTTTTTTTTTTTTTGGATATATGTGTGTGTGTGTATATATATATGTGTGTGTGTGTGTATTTATGCGAGTGACGCCTTTATATGATCGAGTTTAGTTAACTGCCTTGGAACGTAAAAGTACTTTAGAAACTATCAAATTGAGCCTTCCTTTTCCGAAAGCACTTTTGTTTAGGCACGAGACATAATGGGATAATTCGGTGCTTTTCTTCTTGTGTTCATTTTCTTAAAAAAAAAGAAGGGTAACCTTTATTTTTAGTCCTCTGGAGGCTCCAAGTTGGGTTGCATTTTCTATTGCCTTTTGGGTCAAAATGGCACCGGAAGTGCCTAAACTTTAAGCGAATGACTGTAAGGGAGATTTTTTTTCTTTGGTACTAAAAAAATAATTTATCAATAAATATTAAGTTTTCAAACAGTTAAATCTACAAAAAAAAATAATTTTGATCAACTGATAGTAAAAAATAAAGCTCTATCGATAAGAGGTCCCAATCGGAGAAAGACAATTTAAGATCTCTTCCTCAATTAAACTTTTAATTGCATTGGCAGTATAATAGCATTTTTAATACAATGTTCGAGCCAAATTTCAGCATTAGAGTAAAAAAAAATTACTCTATAATACAATGTTATTTTTAATACTAAATTTGATATATGTTATACTTGGTGACAAATTTAGCACCAACTATAATGTATATCGAATTTTAATAATTGATTATTATCAAGTGATGTATTTACTTTTTTTATTTAATGGTTACAACACCAACATTTTCAAATTATTTTAATACTAAATGTTTATTTTTACAACTTTAAAGGCTTGATGATTATGACAAAAAATAGATATAACCTATGGAAATAACATTATACATAAGAGTATAAAACGAAAATAATATATCAAATGCTTTTTTTTTTTTACGCTTTTTCGTGCTAAATATAACATTGATATTGATATTTGTATTAAAAGTGGTTTACCTCATTTATTTATGGTTGTTAAAATTTAAGTGTAATTTTCATCTAAAAAATAAACAAATAAGTAAATAAAACCCCATGAATGCTAGTGGATAAAAATATTGTAGTAAAAAGGTTTTGCTCTTTTAAAAAAAAAAAAGATTTAAATTATGGTTCAAACTCACTCTACACCAATAATAAATATAGAAGTAACGCATAAAATGTAGAATTCAATGGAAGTCAGCACTCATTTCCTACTTATGCATCTTGGGGGAAAAAACTCTCAAAGAACTAGATGCTTGAATAGGAGATAGCTAGATTGCTAGAAGGAAAGAAAATTCTTAGCACTGGTATAGTCTCACTAAAATAATAATAATAATAATAATAAGTTATGGTATAAAATAAGAATTTAGCTTTGGACGCATAGTGAAACGGTACTGGAGTTAATAATTAAAGAGATAATCAATCTTATATTAATTATATATGGGTTGTTATTGAAACTTTAACTTTTATTTGTCTATCGAGTTCTTATATTAGTTAATAAACCCACATAAATAGATTAGGCTAACTACTAAGGTGTTTGAGAGAGTGGTGAGAACCAGTGGTGGGAACCACTTTTACTGTAACATGTGAGAACTTTTTACTGTAGCAAATTGTTTTGTTACTGTAGCATATGAGAACTTTTTACTGTAGCAATTTGTTTTTTGTTACTGTAGCATGTGAGAACTTTTTACTGTTCATAACTAAGATTGTGGTGGAAACTACTTTGCCAAACGGGGCCAATATGACAGAATAGCAAGCGAGTCGGGCCAATCTGGGTTGGTCTCAGCTCTTGTTAACCAGTGGTCATGTTCCACTAACCTGAGATACAAAGACGCGAGTTCCAGTCGCGAATTTCACCAAGCGACCATGCGACACAAAAACATGATCCCACATGTTGATTTTCAACACCGATCCACTCTATTAGCTGTATTGATCGTCACGTGAGAATTATTTTGCTTAAGAAATAGGTAATTAGCCTATTATAGATTACGTTCCTATATGTCAAATTGTGTTTTCTAAAAATCATTATATATATATATATATGTATGTATTTCTTTATCGTACGGCAACACCTCTTTTGTTCTTTTTTTTTTTTGGGGTGGTGGTGGTGTTAATTTAAATACGTTTTTGCATTGAAAGTTCACCTATGTCAACTTTTTTTTTTTTTTTTTGGATTAATGATCATTTAACGGGGATGACTATAAATAGGATCAAGAATTTCTCAAGATTCTAAATTCAAATAATAAATTTCCCTTTCATGTCGTGGAAACAGTTTCGTTTGCAGCTTTGACTTCCATTAGTTTGAACAAAAAGGAGCGGCCACATCACAAGCTATGGTAAGGCCCTAGCTTTTACTTTTAAGCAATGCTAAGTTTTTTAATTAATGTTTAAATAGTACATAAAAAAATATTTTTTGATTTTAAAATTTTTTTTAAATTTATTTGATTAAATAAGTCAAAAACATTTATTGATATAAAAATTAGTATAATTTGAAGATGTAGATGAAATTTTTGATTTGTTATTATTAAATATAAGGTCAAAAGTATAAATACAAAAGCTTTTCATAAGTGTTTTTTCATAAGCACTTTTGGCTTGATTTCTCCAATATAAAAGTCATAAGCACTTTTCCATGGGTCACCCAAACAAGATCATAAACGATGTTTATATAAAGTAAGCCAAAAACAACTTAAAATAAGCCATTTCAAACAAGCTCTACATGCGTTGATAAGTCTTCCATCCTCTTATTCAAACAACAGTAGCATGTTAAAACAAAACATACTGTAGCATATGAGAGAAAATATTAAAAAAAAAAGTTATTTGAAATTGCAAAATTATAGCTTTAACGTGTTCTCAAATACCCTTTTTTATTTTTTTAATAGACAAAGATTCAGATATTACCTTAAGAGTCTAGTTGCCTTATGGATGTTGGCATACATCGTAAAATAGTTTGAGGTCATTTTATTTCATGCAGAATGTTAGAAATAACAAAAAATGGGCAATAGAAAACGCCAAATAAAGAACACATAAAAATATGTGGAAAACTCTATAAGGGAAAAACTACGGGCAGAGGAAGAAGTAAAGCCACGATCTCGAAAAATTGGTACAAAAGAGTATTTCGAATAAAAAAAATTACAATACGTGTTCAAATTATTGTTATGAAATTAAAATCTTATACAATATTTAAAATATCTTAAAAATGTCTTGTAACGCCCCTATATGGGGGTTAAAAGTTTTTAAATAAATAAAATAAAAATAAAAAAATAAAGATAAAACATCAAAGTAATTTGCCCAAGACTTAAATAGAAACTCTCAAAATAAAAATAAAACATAAACAAATAAATAAACTATAGTTTAATGTAGCACCTTAAATTTTAATAATATAAAACTGTCATCATCATCATTTCAACCCTCAACAAATCTTAATACA